>JAKCVP010000082.1:0-29808 GCA_023512835.1 Taxillus chinensis
AAGAGGAGGGTATCTATTTCTGTATCGGGCGGAAACGAGAACACGAGAAACCCGGAATTACCGCTAGAGAAAAGGCACCCACTGCAGCTCGAACTTTGAGCTCTGATCGGCCGAAACTTCAAATATAGATATTCGTACCGGCAAAAACGGCAGTAATGGGTTCTTTACAGGCATGAGAGTTGGACAACTTAGAGAGTGAAAGACCGAACGGCAAACCAATACCTTAAAGCACCGAAGCACCCCGCTCCGGCACTCTATTATGTGATTTAACAGAGAAGATAGCACCTTATGGACGACTCTTCTTTATAAACATTGTGTCTGGCCCGGAGCGTAACCCTGAGTATCGGCTTTTTCTTTTAATTATTAGAGAGTGGAAACACGAAACCACCGAACTCTACTCTTACTGCTTTATCAAATAGAGTATTCTAAGCTCTGCTGAATCTTATTTCTTTTGTTTAGACTGCTATGTTTCCCACGATTCTGTTTTCAATCCGGCCGGCAGAGAAGCCCCCGTATACTATATGAATACTAGATACCCCGACTACGCAGATCTCCTTTTTTAGACGTCTTTGGGTGTATAGCTCAGTTGGTAGAGCATTTGGCTTTTAACCTTTTGGTCGCAGGTTCAAGTCCTGCTATACCCACAACCTTAAAAACACACTATAGAGGGGGATCGATCAGTAGCGTTCCAAGAGAACTCTGTTTTGGCTCATAGAGAGTACTCTGTTTTGGCTCGTTCTCCCTTTCTCTGTTCCTATCTCTAAGAAAGTGTTTTTCTCAGTAAAAGACTACAGAGTTCTTCCCGGGCATCCTCAAGCACGGTTCGGTTTTCAACCCCTCTGAAAAAGAAAAAGGTAGAACCGAAGAATGGAAAGAGTTGGATTTTGGTGTGTGTAGTTACCGCGAAGCAAAGAGCATTCGCCCAGCTCATAATGTGACAGTAGCGAAACCTTTCTTTGTTGGCTTCGGCCAAACACTTGTTGTTGAAGACAGAGCTGTCTACTAAAGACGCGATGCGAGCACGTATTCTCTTTTCTTGGGTGCTTGCCGTTTTATACAAACCCATAGGGGAGAGTTCCGCCACGAAATGCTTGAGAACGCAGATAGGCTCGAAATTCATTGTCTTATTTGTATGAAAAAAAGTATTGCATAACCATATAATTCAAGGAGGGGCGCACCGAAGGGAGGCTTGGTAGTACTACACTCGTTTTTCCGACAGTGTTAGCAGGTAAAAAGCATTTGAATAACTGTGTTTTGCTGCGTAAGTTGTGGTCTTTTTCGAGCATACAGGCGATGCTCCCAGCGGATTTCTTTTTGTGGATGCTGCCGCGTATCTGTTGTTTAGACATATGCTTCTTTCTTGTATTGTATGTATGTATAGACATCCCGTCCTTTTGCGTATCCCGTTTTTCGTCGAGCCTTTTCCAACCCCCTATCACTTCGTGTCGTGCTTCTTTAGCGTCGCTTGTTGAATGCTGCCGCAACCCGAGATCCCTACTTTCCGGATATCCCAAGAGAGTGCTGGATTTCGCGCGTCGTTTCAGTCCAGGTCGACGGGGAATATAGATATGCATGAAAGTGCTTTTTGTACAATGTAAAAGGATACACCTACCGATACGAAAGCCAAAGGTTACTCTTGTAGGTGGACGTATCGAACCGACATAAGCTCTCAGATTTACATCTTTATACACGGATGTACCATAATAATAAATAGAGTCGAGACCAGAAGCAGCTGCTGTATTGCTTGATTTAGGGACTAACAGCTCTATTGTTGCTGCGCTCTCCGAACCGTGCTTGAAGGTTGCCCATCACACGGCTCTCAAACCCAACATAGGTAAGTAAGACGGGAAAACGCTGGATCTTCCATACCTCTAGACCAGAAGCAATCGTGAAACAGCGCGGTATCGTTCGGCACGCGTAATCACTCTGTCTTATAGGGGAAGTCACGAGACATCTGTAAGAGAAAGCACTCTCTTTTCCAAAGCTCACTTTCGGTCCAGCAGGCTAGCAAACAGTTCTCAAGTCAAGACCTCATTGAATGTACATTCAACACACATGAGCTTTCCAAAACACCTACGGGGAAAGGAAAAGACAGGAAGGATAGGGTTCTTCTCTGGGTCCGACTGCAAAGATGACATTCCCGGAAGAGTTACTTGTTTAACTGGATTGATGACAAGAGAGTGAGAGTGCTATAAGCATAACTCGAACCATATCTCTTGCAATCTGTCGATATTGCTTGCTGGCAATGCAACCATCTTCCAAACAAGCACTTGGTGCGTCTCTGAACCCAACTCATCCGGTACCGGGATACACTTATTGATATTGGTTACACCAATACTGCCAGTGCTACCTACCGGAAGCATTCAAGCATCTCTCAATGCCCGGGCACTCGGTTAGACGTGCACACACCCGAAACCATTCCGACCTCGATACGTGGGAGTCTGGCGCCATATGTACTGAGAGTGTTCGGGAGACATGGTCCAAGCCCGGGGGATAGAAACCAATCTTTCCGAAGAGCAAGCACTTCTTATCGACTATGAGTCGTATACCCAGTGTTACTTCCGGTGTGCTTTCAGTCTTTCAGTAGCCATAGCAGATTGTCTATTTGTTACTTCGTTTATGGTATCAATAGCATCATACAGGCCGGGATATGGTTTTACTGTTACTGTGACTTGTTCGGGACTCTTTGGAGAGAGCAGAGAGTCTGGCCGGCCCCCGGTTGCTGTCTTACTTGTTTCTGCGAATACCCGCATAAGACATTCCCGTACGCTTTCAGTCTGTCTTTAAGTCTTTATGTGCAGTTCATAGGCGTTGGTGGAGCTCTCCGAGTGTATTCGTACTCTGGAATGGGTGCTTACCCGAGTCTTTCCAACCCAGCGTACCCCAGCAAGCCGACCGGACAATACCAACATACACCGGAGCTCAGAACTACCAGTCTCGAATCGAGAGAGAACTACTGCTATTCGCTATGCGCTTTTGTGCTGTATTGTGTCTGTTCGGAACAAGACTTATTAGGTGCCCCCGAAAGGTGCCATGCAAGCCACGGGGTCTCATATGCGTTACACTCTGCTCGAAGTAGACTACTCTAGAGAGCAGACAAGACTCTGTACTCTAAAGTGTACTGTACAAGATCTCTCCGCTGAGAGTACTCTCTGTCTTTCAGTCTGTCAAGCAAGAGAGCACACTCCGATTCGGTACCGGCTTCACGCGAGTCGATTCAATTATGCGTTCAAGAGAAACACTCCAACAAGCATATTAAGAATCAGAGAGAAACACCAAATGTGCGGGTACCCGGACCACCTTATGTAAGAGAAGAGAGCACTTGACTACCGATATCGGAAAGAGAGACGCGTTCACGACGCTTTTTATACGACATCACAGAGGAATCGAACCTCTTCTGCCAGTGTTCTAAAGAGAACTCTACTTCCAATTGATGTCCCCCACCCGACTCTCCTTTGTGTTGCACTACAAAAAAGCATGCACTACTAGAGTCCTAGCTCTCTTTTCTCGAAAAAACCTTCCCTATCAGAATACGAATAAGATCAAAAAGGCCATCATTGAGGAAAACAATGCAATTGCTTCGGTTAGAGCAAAGCCCAAAATAGCATACCCAAATAATTGTTTCGCCAAAGATGGATTTCGCGCCACTGAATTTATCAAAGCACTGAACACGTTTCCAATACCTACAGCAGCTCCCGCTAAAGCAATTGTTGCAGCTCCGGCACCCATTAATTTTGCACCTTCTAACATCTATACAATACTCTTTCAAGCGTTTTTCTTAATCACGTCTCTCTTAAAGCAGCTCTTTTAGGCTCTCGTTCCGCATGTCTTGTTGTCTCAAAGTATTAAGAATGGACATTCCGCAGTGTAATCGAGTCTATAAAGTCTGTATCTCCTTGAATAACTCTATTTGTTGTTCTAAGCAGTAGTACCTCTGTTTTGTTTCCTCCGAAAAGAGCATCCCTTCATCGGCTCGGAATAGAGTGTATAAGCGCTGGTCCCCTTCGGTCTAGTTGCTTGTGTGTTCCGCCGGCTACCTACCTAGGACCTCCGTCCCCGCTGCAGAGAGGCACCCCCCAATTCCTGTAGTTCCGAAACTACTAAGGGTGTTTTTGTCCAACGGACATCCCCAATTCCTAAAGTTACAGGGCGGCCGGCCCCGTTAGGCCCAAAGTTGTTTTCCAAATGGTACCGAGAGATGCACACTACTACTTTTCCGCGCCGTTATCGGACATAGCAGGCGGAAAAAGCACCTATATCTATCTGTAAGAGAAGAGAGGGGAGAGAGCCCTCACAACAAGAAGGCAAAAGGAACCCTAGGCTATGATGCATTTCGGAGTATAGGTCTAACCACCGAACCGAATATGGCATGCTATAGTTTTATAGTCTCTCGACGGGAACACTTGGGAGATTACCGGACAGCCAGAGATGCTCCAACCCGACTATTCCGCATGTCTTGTTGTCTTTCAGAACCCTAGTAGTAAGGCGCACTCCGATACCATTGATGTCCAATCGCTTTTATAGTAATGGCTGGATCGACAACCTCGTCCATGGAGTATAACAGAGAAAAGGAGGGTATCGCAATGAACATCAGGATGATACTTGGAAAGATGGTCCGAAGAATCTCGATAGTAGTTCCATGAACTATCCTGTTAGGTATTTGATTCCATTGATTTTGGAAATGCAATAACGCGCGTACCAAGATCCGTAATACGAAAACTAAAATTAGGAGTAGGAAGAACAAGATATCATTATGTAAGTACAGTATTCCGTTCATCATAGGAGTTGCTGCGTCTTGAAATCCTAATTGAAAAGGTTCCGCTGCATCACATTTCGCAATTTCAATACCCGCTAGAAACATTGTATCCTTAACGGCTTCACTTTCTGTGCTTCCTTTCCACAAGAGATCTCTCAACTCACAAGCATAAGGGATATTGTTGCTTTCGCCATGTAATGCTTCGGGCCGAAACCCAGCTGCTTTCAAAACTCTCTTTCAGTTGTTAGGCACGATTCATTTCTTCTTTCCATAAGATTGGAGATGCGTCTCTTTCGTAAACTGCAAGGGAGAAGGTAAGGTGTTCCAATACCCTTCTCTTATCGTCAAGAAGAGAGAATATCGTTGTTTTCTTTTCGTGTACGATTGCTCTTAAGTGCCGTACTCTGGGATTCCGGATTCTGGGATATTCAACTCTACTGAAAGCGACAGAATGCTCTATGACCGAAAGAGCTCTTCTCAAGAACAGAGAGAGTACTCGCGTTTTCTCGGATCTCACGTATACGGTCGGAGCGTGTTGACCTACGGTCGGAAAACAACTTTGGGCCTAATACCGAATCGAACACTGAAATCGAATAGAGTAATAGCAATTCTACACATTCTTAAGTAAGACAATCTTGAAATGTTGAGCCGAGTTCGGAACATAGACTCCCAGCAATAGCCCCAATACCGAACAAAGGGAATAGCAGCACCTTACCACCCATTCTGTTTTCTTAAGGTAGTGACAGACCTAATAAGCGTTTTTCAACCCTCTGGAAATAGGGCATTCTCTCCTGTATATAATAATGTTGTTCCCCCCGCGTGCATGCATCGAAGTGTTTCTTCCGGGACAGTTCCATGATCGAGTGGACAGTGAAATCTCCCGCGAGCGCTCTTACCCATTCTGTTTTCTTTTGCTCCTTAAGAGAAGTGCTATAATACGTCCTTTTGTTTCTTGACTCGGAGACTCTAGCTCGGGTATGCCGGTGTTGCCTCGTAATCGCGAAAAGAGGTTCCCTACAAGATTTCCTTTTTCCGAATTCCCAAGGTACCGAATGGGGGCGCTTCTCTCCTTTCAAGAACGGGTCTGTCTTTCCAGATCTAGCATTTCGTATCCGTGTGGAATAGCATCGATTCGGGCTCTCGTTCACTTTCCAACAATTTAAGAATGGGTCCGGGCGAAGACACAACAGGTAATAACGCCTTGTCTATATAGTCTTTTACGTTTCTCTTAAAAGTGGTAGACAGTCTCTACTGCTTTACTCGCGAGTTGCTTCCTTTGAAGAAGTGGATTTCGCGTTCCTCCCTAGAGTCTCTTCTCTTTTTAGGGGAGTGAAATTCCCTCTTTGTGTGGTCTTACTCTATCGCTAGTAAGACTCTCCAGTTACAAACTCTCTCTTCTAAACTCTCAGTACGCCTAGCACCTGTCCCCTAGAGGTCGGTCGGGTGTCACTCCCCTCCCTATACTATCGAGGTCGGAATGGTTTCGGGTGTGTGCTCTCTTCCATGAGCCTGGTTTTAGGCGTTCTGTTTGGGAACGGCGCGTCTCCCTCCCTTGAAAGCAGAGTGCGTGTACGCGGACTATCCATTCTTTAAGGTGGACTGAAAGACAGAGAGTACTGCTGGCTCGGAATGAAATAGGTATTTCAAAAGAATCGGATGTACGAATCGAACGGGAGCGACAGCCTTATCTACTGCATCCAATGAGAAGCGAGCGAGCACCGATAGCGGAATCAATTCGACGAAATAGGCTTGTGTCTCTATGGCTTACGGAGCTTTTGAATGGACTCTCTAATCTTGTAGTCGATTCTGTCAGGTCGAATACGGACTCTTTCTGTCACTCTGTGTCTGTCTGACTGGGTAGGTCTCTATAGATACGCTTACCCGCCCGACTTGCTGCTTAGAGATGTATTACTGGTATAAGCGCTGCTATCGGATTGGAAATGTACTTTCTTTTTCTGTCATTTTCGGATGATGTTCGGTGTACGGGCTTTCTTGTAGGTGTGTTGTTGCACGCATGTTCCCACCGTATCGCAAAGATGCCTTGGGGTGCTGAAATTGCTCTGTTTGTGCACTCTGTATACCACCGTGTTGGACTGGGCTGCTAAAACTGGTATGACTCTCTTCGGTAGTGAAAGAAAACAGGCATCTTAACAGTGTGGTGGATCCGCATCGCTAGTACACACACAACAGTGGCATGGCACCTCTTTTCACGGTAGTAAACTAAACCGTAAGACCCATGCTACCCGATCGGCGAGTTATGGGTTCTCCGGCCGTACCTTACTCTCTCCAAAGATTGCTGTCTTGTTATGGAGAGTGAAAACACCTATGCTGCACTGCAAGAATCGTGCATCTCGACTCGGCGGGGTACACGCGTGTCTATGGCGGTTCGCTTTCTGCCGATGCGTCTCTTCGCTCAGTGCACTTCGTAGCGGAAAACCCCGTAAGCAATCTACGAAACAACACTCTGTGTCTGTGCAATCACTGGGCATTTCGAGAAGGGCAGTTCAGAGAGCAAAGTGCCAGGCGATTCTGTAGCTCCGTGACGGATATCAGTAGCTCCGGATACCTCATACGAGAGCCGAAGAGAAAGAGTGTTCTCCGTATCGAGTTGGGTCCTCCAGAGTGCTTATGACGTATTCTAGTCTACTGAAAGATAGCATCTCTCTCTTGTGTGTGTAGAGTGCTCTCTCTCTTGAGCAATAGCTGCACAAACAGTGTCATTGCTAGCTCGGCTCAACACACAACACTTCCCCGGATGTATGCACCTCGCTCCGCGTATAGTGTGCCACTCTCGGAATGCATGCTGGTTGTACACTCTCCACTTCCGGAGATACTCTCGTACCGAACTCTACTCTGTCTTGTACAAGACACACATTTCAGTTCGAAAGCAGACACTCCAGTAACTATGCATCACATCCAGATAGCATAGACACATACCAGGCAGAACAGTCAGTAGATCTGCACCACGGGTCCGGCAGATCGATTACTTAAGCTTTCAGTCTGCTTTTCGGTGTCTATGTAACACGCAACTGGTCCGATAGGCCTACGCGAGAGTAGAGTGCTCTCTTATTATGGCTAGGCAGGCAAGCCAGCAATCCGTGTTTCGTAAGACTCTCTTGGTATCTTGTTGCATATCTATGCCAACTCTCTGATTCTCGCCTATCGGAGTATCTCTCTAGGCGATTGGATGGTTGTACCACTCTCGGACTCGGACTCGGACCCGGATGTGTCACTCTCTTTGCTAAAGACTTTCAGACAGTGTAGTCAGTCCTTGGATCTCTGCTTTCTGTGTTGGTTACCATCTGCATCCCGTACCGTTTTATAGATGGGTTTTTACTCTTGCATCAAGTATAGTGTTGATTGTGCTAGCTCTATACACTCTGGGTGGGGGGTTGGGCACGCTACATATGCTGTTTCGGACCGTGGGCATGGCAGCGATGCAGTTGGCTTACCTCACCACCACTAGACTGAAACGCAGAGAGTGCACTGTTCGAGTCGCCCAGCAGGCCAAGGCACACGATACGCGGAGCGAGGTGCATACGTGTTTCAACCGGTAGTACCGGACATGCAGTTGTCCTATGTCCAATGATTGGGTCTGCCACTCCCGATGCCTACCTAGTCGGTCGGTCGGTCGGTTTGCTTCGATAACGTTACGGGATAGACTCTCTTTCGGTGCGGCTCTCTATCGTTCCGGCCGGGGAGAGAGATTGTGTACCATCTATCACACGGTACGGGATGCGGATGGTAACTAACGTAAGAATACCGAGAATAGTCTCTAGAGAGAGAGACACTCAACAAAGAGTCTGTGTGCCGGCCCGGCAATGCTTTGTCGCGTCATATCACTCGGCCGCTCCCCTTATTTGTGCTTTTCGGTTGTCTGATCCAACTATAGCTCTTGTGTATCTACTTATCGTATTCTTTCCCCTTCTCGGTAGTTCCGTTGCCGGTGTTTTCGGACGTTATCTAGGAAAAGCAGGCACCGCTTTCATGACCACCACGTGCGTTTCATGCTCTGCTGGCTTGTCTTGGATCGCTTTTTATGAAGTCGCACCGGGAGCTAGTGCTTGCTATCTCAGAATCGCACCTTTTCTCGAATCGGAAATGTTGGATGCGTATTGGGGCTTCTTTGGCGACCGTGAAGTCACCGGAGGAATTGCAAAGCAGACTGAAGGTAGAGCTGCAACAAGGACTACTCGACCCGGAATAGCATGTCGGGAAAAGGGGGGGACATACGTAAACGACTCCCGGAAACCCCGAATTCGACAAGGAGGCGTGCAAGAAAGGTGTCACAAGAAACTCTTACGCTGGCTCGAATATGGGTAGCAAGAGGGCGCTTATGCCGTGGGGCCAGCTTATTCCCGTAGGGAAACCCTAACAGCACCTCTGTTTCGACCTGGGTCTTCTAGTGGAGTGGAACCGGTGAACCACGCGGGGGTTAGATGCGTGGGGCAGAGGGCTCGTAGTACCATTCTGCTAGATCCGTTTCCGTCGGAACAGAAGAGGTAACACGCTCTTTAGGGAAGGGGCCTAAACGGCACCGTATTCCACTTTCAGGCAGCGGACCGTACACTCTTTGGACCCGAATCCAGTTTGAGAGCCGTGTGATGGGCAACCTTCAAGCACGGTTCGGAGAGCACGGCCTACTCTCCCGTTTAGGAAACAACACCTCTTAGTAGAGCAAGGTACGCTCGATTCGCATACTCGGAAGAAAAGACTCGTAATTCACTTCTGACCCCGTGTTCGATAGCCCGACCGTAGTGATGTTAATGGTGGTTACATCCATAAGTTGCTTGGTCCATCTGTATTCCATTTCGTATATGTCTTCGGATTCGCATAGCCCTCGATTTTTGTGTTATTTATCCATTCCTACTTTTTTTATGCCCATGTTGGTGACTGGAGATAACTCTATTCAAGTCTTCCTGGGATGGGAGGGAGTCGGTCTGTCTTCTTATTTGTTAATTAATTTCTGGTGTACACGACTTCAGGCAGATAAAGCGGCTATCAAAGCTATGCTTGTCAATCGAGTAGGTGATTTTGGATTCGCTCTGGGTATTTCGGGTTGTTATACTCTCTTTCAAACAGTAGACTTTTCGACCATTTTTGCTCGTTCGAGTCCCCCGCCGACCAGACAGTCTTTCTTTCTCCCTATGAGATGGAATGCCATAACTCTGATTTGTTTGTTACTTCTGCTTGGTGCTGTTGGTAAATCCGCACAGATAGGATCGCATACTTGGTCACCCGATGCTATGGAGGGGCCCACTCCTGTTTCCGCTTTGATTCATGCAGCTACTATGGTAACAGCTGGCGTTTTCTTGATTGCAAGGTGCTCCTATTTATTTGAAAACCCACCTACGGCTTTGATTGTGCTGTCTGTTTCCGGAGCTACGACGGCATTCCTTGCGGCAACCACTGGACTCTTACAGAACGATATAAAGAGGGTAATTGCTTTTTCAACGTGCAGTCAATTAGGCTATATGCTCTTTGCTTGCGGCATCTCTAACTATTCGGTTAGCGTCTTTCACTTATTGAATCACGCGTTTTTCAAAGCATTACTCTTCTTGAGTTCGGGTGCGGTGATTCATGCAATGTCGGATGAGCAAGATCTTCGGAAGATGGGGGGGGCTGGCCTCCTCGTTGCCTTTTACCTATGCCATGATGCTAATTGGCAGCTTATCTCTTATTGGATTTCCTTTTCTAACGGGATTTTATTCGAAAGATGTTATATTAGAGCTCGCGTACACAAAGTATACCTTAAGTGGTAACTTTGCTTTCTGGTTGGGAAGTGTATCTGTCCTTTTCACTTCTTATTACTCTTTTCGGATACTCTCTCTTACATTTCTAGTACCCACAAATTCCTGCGGGCGAGACCTCGTACGACGTCATGATGCGCCCATTCCAATGGCCTTTACTTTAATACTGCTAGCTTTCGGGAGTCTCTTTGTAGGATACTTTGCCAAAGTGTGACCCGTTAGCCCATAAGAGTAAAGTGATTACGAAGCGGCTGTTGCTCACCCGACAAGATCTTACGAGGAAACAACCCAACACGATCCTATCTTACGCCGGTGAACAAGAATTGGGGATCGGATGCGGGCGAAATTACCGCAAATGGCTTAGATGTTCAGTCGACTCCGTACAGAATGGAAACACGAGCAGACCTGGGAGGATACAAGAGGCCCTGGTGAGTTAAGAATATGAACAAGTGTAAGCTTCGCTGCCCGAAACAGTACGGACCCGAGGGAAAGGCCCGGAAGCGAAGGACTCGAACGAGCGGGATATGTGTTCCACATTCTGGCCTTGCTACATGGACTATACGCGGAAACTGCCTGAAAGAAGGACTCTGTCCAACCCACAAGGTACATCTTGCGCCTATGGGCCGCTATCACTATCCAATAAGACACTCGAAACAGGAGAAACACACCCGGTGGACCGCATCAAGTCCTCCTAAAAAAGAGCGGGATTCTCTACAAAGCCAAGGTCGTGTGTGGCCTTTTGGGCCCACTTGGAGACTGGGGATCTCGGCAATCTTGGGCTTTTCTGTTGCCGTTAAGAGAGACATGTAGTGCGTCTCTTTTTCTTAGGGAATACAAAAGACTCTCCTGTGAACCGCCGGAATAGCATGTGTTCTGCGTTCGATTCGTGCCTGTTTCCCGCTGCCCAGGCCCAACTCTCAGAAACGAGCACAGTACTCTCTCTCAAGTCTACCAGTCGGTATAAAGGCTATGGATCCCTTGACCATCTTCCGACTTCCGAAGTGATTTGAAGCTGCTTGGAGACTGCCCGCCCCACTGTTACCCGTACTCGAAGTATCGGCAGGAAAGGCAAGATGGAAGCCAGCTCTTTATAACCAGCAAAAAGCGACATTACAAGAGAGAAGAAGAGAATCGGTTGCGCGAGCCTAGTGACGTAGGTGCAACATAGTACAGCGCGCCAGAACCCTCTCTTTTTTATAGGTTCTACGGACCGAAGCCAGCAGCGTCCTCTGGTAGAAAAGCATGCTCGATATTCCGGTCAAAAGCAGGAAGAACCCCAATAACAATAGGCCTCTTGTATCCTCTTTCGAAAAAGTATGCAAGGGAGCTAGCAATCCGGACCGTATGGAATAGGTGCCTAAGAGACAGCATGGAAGAGTCACAATATTAAGAAGCGAGGTCCAAGAAAGCAGGGGTAGAATTACGGAATGCAGAAGAGCAGTTGCTAATACCCGAGGAATAAAAGCGGCATGTTATAAGGGATCCCGAAACCACCAGCCACCCCGACCTAATTCATGATGAGCCCACCAACTTCCTGGAAATATTCCTACGGTTAAAAACCACCGACATGTCAAGATCCAAATGCGCATCGGTGAATTGTCTGATACCACTGTGTTCGCTTCGGTCCAACATGCTCTATGAGTCTTCCACTTCCATCTTTCGTTTCCGATTCCGAGTTTCCAAAGCTTTCCGGATGGGTTCTTATAGTGTGTGTTGAGCCAGCTGCAGCGACAATCATATATATATGGATCGCTTTTTGCTTTCTGTTTGATTAGGGTAGTAAAGAGACAGCATGTCTTGGATCCGACGCATCCTGCACGAAGCAGCGTACCCTTCTTTTCGGCATCCTTCCGCATGTCTTGGTCCGAGAGTTCCAAAACCATCCAATTCCGAATTTGGGATCTAAAGAAGCAATAGCCCATCGCACTTGCGACGTCTCCGGCATACATGCATGGTGGATGTATAGCTGAAATCGGATCTTGTGGAACAGGATTGGATTCCGAAAGCGGTTCGGTACGAACGCATAAATTGCGCACAAAAGGATCGGAACTCGCGGAATGGAATGGAATGAAAAACAATGCCATGCCAACACGCAGTTCATCTATAGTATACGCTTTCTTATCATCTCTCAAAAAAGGAAGCAGAGTCCTTTCCCGCGGCGAGAATCGGGTGCTAGTCGCGCAACAAAGAGAAACGCTCCTTCTTTCAGGGTAGACAGGCGAAGAAGATAGGGGGGCTGGCCCGTCATTCCTTCGCGGAAGTGCCTCCCATAGAGGTAAACGAAAGAGAAGAGTGTACCACCTTTTTCCACGGCTTTGGGACAGAATGGACTTCGCAAAGTGCGATAAAAAGGATTCCATTAAGAGAGTGTGTCTGCAACAGCGTTTAGAAACATGATGGGAAAGGGGTCGACCCCGGTAACACAGAAGGCATCCATAAAAACAAGGGATCCGACACCATGATAAAATACTACCCTCATGAGTAGACCATGTCCCGGAGATTTTATAAAAGAAAGGTGCATTAGCGGTTAATACGTTGTAATTGGATACGTTATTCGGAATATGACGGAACGAAAGACCCAGTAATGAAAGCAGAATGCACCAAAATGCAGGTGCTGCACCAAACGCTGGTGGTTTCTTGTACATGATGAAGACTACGAAAAGACCCGGAAACCCCGCATAATGAAATGTTTCATAGATGTCCATGTGCTAAAACTAGTATTTTCTGTTCTGTAACACCCCGCCCCCACCCAATCCTACTCCCGATCCGAAGCACCCCTTTTCCATTCATAGAGAAATCCAATCGTCAATATCAATAAAAAGCCAATCATTGACCAAAATCCAAACATATCCAGCGTTTTTAGGGTAACCGCCCACGGAAAGGAAAAGGTTACTTCCGGATCAGGGATAATAAATAAAATCGAAACTAGAAAAAAGCGTATATCGAAACGACTTCTGGCATCACCGAATGGATCGAAACCACATTCGTAGGCCGACAATGTCTCTGGACTGGTAGCACTCTTGGAAGCAAATGGAAAGGGAACACCGAGTGGGAGAACAGAAACTAGCGGACTGATCACTAAATAGATAGATATAGGTGCAAATTCCGACATATAAGCAATGGGTTCTCTCGCGTAGTAGCCTCGCGCAGCATACATACCGGTCGGAAAGAGCTCTGTCGCTGCATGGAGAAAGCCACTGTTTAGACAGACAGGGAACATTGCCATCATTTGGTACAGTACCCACTCCACCAATGTACTCTCGCAAAAAGGTGGGAAGAGATGCAGCCGGAAGTCGGAGGAATACCGCAGTCCAGGGAGATATCCACGTGGTGTCCGTCTCTCGTAATTGTAGGGACCGAACTTCCAGTTCCAGCAATCAATTAGGGCCGTGTTCAAGGCGGGATGGATCTGTAATGAAGAGTTACCCGTGATTCTCTTCTCTTTGTATCGTTGGCAGGAAATGCTCTAAGAGTTGCTAGCCTGTTATAGTCTCGATTCTCTTGTTGAGTGTCTGTACTCTTGACAATCGAGGTGATGCAGTTTCTTGTCGGGATGCAGAGTTCGGTGGGCCTGAGCAGACACTGGAATACCTAGACCACTATTCGACCGGGGGCGGGTCTTCTCTCTACATCCGGTTGCTACAGTGATACTAGTAGTTGCATGAAACAGGCGGCAGCATACGCCAATTCCGCTGAAATACATGCACAGAATCAATAGCGAGCGGAGCGGTAAGAAGCATTCCAAAGTGTATCATTCCAGAGTAAGACATCTTTCAGATTCCGGGTGAACACACCGTGCATGCATCGATTCGGGCTCTGGCAAGATTGGGCCATGGACTGTCCTCCCTTGAAAGCCGGAGATATTGGATGCTGCCAACCAACCATTCCGCTTATGGCATGCGGAAGAGTTTGAGTGCTCCGTTCCGCATTCGAGCATTCTTCCACCGGGCTATCTATCTCTTGTCTCGGCCTATGCTCCCGGATGTCGAGAGCGCACTGTTCGGAGAGTCCAGGGGTTGGATCTGCTCTCTTGCCTGTTGTTCCGGCGTGCATGCACATTCCCGTCTTCTATTTGGTACTTCTAACGAAGCAAATGGAAACAGCTCTCTTCTTTCAAGCATCTCTGTGAGCCCCCACACCCCCCGACTTCCCTCTTTCAAGGACTCTGGGTTGTCGGTACGGAATGCAGATCTTTTTACCGATGCCGACAGACTCGAAAGATGCAGAATCCGAAGAGAGTGTTCTCCTTCTTTTAAAGAGCGGAACGCGAAATGCAACTATTTCTTTTCTTATAGATACGCGAAGCGAAAGTAGGCTCGTTGGCGTACGCGGGTTCCATAGATCTGTTTTTGCTACCCTCTCTTGGCAGGTTGGGGAGTCTACAACGTATAGAGTATACCGTTTCATAACCTCTTGCTATGGGCTTTCCGCTTGGTATTGCTTCGCTCAAGTACATGTCTCTGTTTCTGTCACCTACTTAACTCAGTGGTTAGAGTACCGCTTTCATACGGCGGGAGTCATTGGTTCAAATCCAATAGTAGGTATTGGGCTTTCCTTGGGCTCTGTATGTCGAGATACCGCTGTTGCTTTCCGCTCTTTAAGAAGCTACCGAATCTGTCGTGTCCTTGAAAGCAGGCTGCTACACTGTCGTAAAAGAGCCCCAGACGCCTTCGCTTCGAGTGTTTCTCTCTTGGAGCCTTGAACAGATACCTGAAAATCACCTGGAAAAGTAGGACTCTCCCTTGCTACGCTGCCATTCAATGGTTCTTGCTCTGCCCAACAAGACACAACAAGACAGATTCGGCAGCTCGATTACGTATGCCATAGGACCGAAGGAAAGGTTGCAGCAGATCTTACAAGGGTATCTGAAGACTGTTTTGTGTCCTGGGAAAGAGCTCTCTTCTTTCGGAATCTCTCTTTCGCCGCTACACGCAGACCCAATACCCAGTTACTGCGCCATCCAGCCCATAGCAAGGTTATGAAACGGTAGAAGCACACTGTCTGTTTCCAAGTTCATGTGTAATAGTACAGCGGGTGTTTCCACACATACCTTTTTGGACGATAATGTGTTGTGTGACAATACCCAGAGAGATCCTTCTTCTTCTTCTTCTGTTGTCAGTACAACTCCTAAAACCGCATATGCAATTTCGAACTGGTTTGCTTACGCTCTGCTTTCGAACTCCCCTCCGTTATACCTTAAGAGTACGCACCGGGCCGGTGTTGCCTTCTTAGTTCGGGGGGCATAATGTATTTGGAGCCGCATATGGATCGGTGAAGTGGGAAGCACTTGACTACCGAGAGAGAGCGGAGCTGGCCCACTTCGATTTCGAAGAAACCTCTAGAGTGTCAGTGAGTCTCGGTTGTGTAGAGTTCCGCAGTCTATAGAGTCCTACCTTGTCTTGTCTGTTTCCAAGAGTACAGTACCAAAGACCTAGACACTCTGTATTCCGGCGCAAGCATTCGAATACCGATGCCTCTGGGTTCGCCAGGTTTGATTGAACGCTCGGGAAGGTGAATACTCTACTCTGCCTAACGGACAGATTGTGCCGGCTCGCCGCCTCTTAGTGTCTAAAGAGCTCTTTCTTCTGTAGAGTTTGGACGTAGGACAGCTCCTGTCATGGCATAGTATGCTGCGGGTCCACTCCACCCTTTCTTTGAACCTTGTGTATGAGAGCGGATCGAACGTAAAGATATGAACTGAGTGCCATTTGCTGAGTTACAGAGAACAAGGGAGAGGGATATGGAAAGGAAACAGTAATGAAAGAGGAAGTCATTGCTAGTAGTAACGACTTCTCACGATCCAAGGGTTCGTATAGAATCCATGTCCTAGGTGTATCAAAAAACATTCTTTTCGCGAAGCGTATATAATAAAATAGAGTGAAAGGGTCCACCCCGAGGGGTACTGAGTCCTCTCCGAACCGTGCTTGAAGGTTGCCCATCATACGGCTCACCAACTTCTGCCTCTATGGGAGGATCGCTCCGGGCGGGTTCGGATCACTCTGTCTCTTAGCACTCTGATTCCGGAATGGGGTTAGCCGCGAGTCGTAACGCTCCCATTTCTGTCAGTCAAGTATGCTAGCATCCCGTACGCTTTCAGTCTGTCTGCTAGCGGCTGCCAATCTGTCATTCAGTATGTCAAGTACGCTGCCATTCAGTCTTTCCGGTGCTTACTCGTTCCGGCTGTGTAGGCACTTCTCTCTAGTCCCCTTCCCAGTCACAATTCTCTGATTCGGGTACTACGGACCCTCTTCCATCCATTTCCGAAGAGCCGTTTAGGAATGGGGGGGGCAAAGCGCAGAGTGCTTTGAAGCACACTCTCCTCTCAGATGCTTTCAGAGATCCAAGAGCGTATTCATATTCCCATTTCTGCTCTCATGGATTCCGTATAGTCGCTTTTAGCCCCAAATCCCCGAGGGCACGGAGGCAAGAGACTGTCTTTCGGGTAGCGCATCAACATGCTTTTGCTCTTACGTGCTCGCATGCCATTGTCTGCTCTCTTATAGTAGTGGTTCGGATGGACTTCGCCGTGCTTTCCACTCGAATAGAGAATTGAAAAGGCTGTCTGATCAGAGATGTCGATTCGATCCCTTGGACTGCTGCCCTATGTTTCCGATTCTGTTTTCAATCCGGCCGGCAGCGTCGTTCCAACAACCGGTGGGGAGCAAATACGTATACACGATTCTTGGAAAATGGCCTAAGAGTCCTAATTCCATTCACCAAAACAGGTTCATCTCTCGCGTGTAGTGCTTTTTTTCGAGTCGTAAGTCTTATATGGTATAGCGATTACTCTTTCCGAACCCAATAAGCAACCCTATTCGAGTCTGTTTGGGTCCGCATCCGATCCGCTCAGATATCAAAAGAGTCCTATACTTTATCACTCTCGTGAACCTTCCGGCCGCCCAACGACCTATAACGCTAGTAACTACTCCCACTGGGGCTAGGGAGTACGCCCCACAACCAAAAGCGGCGCAGAACAAAGAGAATTTGCTAAAAAAGCCGGCTAACGGGGGTATTCCAGCGTAAGAGAACAATGTAATTGAGAAGGTAATCGCCGAAATTGGATTCGTTTTGGAAAGAGCGCCCCAATCCGCTATATATTTCACACGGGTGTTCCGGAATGCTGACACGATTGCGAATGCTTCTATCGTCATGAATGCATACATAAAGATACCAATCAAACACGCTTGAATGCCTTCGACTGTTCCACAAGAGATACCAGTTAGAATATAACCTACATTTCCAATGGAACTATGAGCGAGAGGTCTTTTTACTTTCGTTTGGGCCATGGCGGAAAGTGCTCCAAAGATCATAGAAGCTATGCTGCAGAAAAAGAAGATTTGTTGAAATGTAGTTCCATAGGAACCATATAGAGAAAAACGCGAGAGATTAGCAGAAATAGAAATTTTAGGCGCTACAGAAAGGAATGCAGTAACAGGGGTGGGTGAACCCTCATAGATATCCGGTGCCCACATATACAGAGTCAGAGGAGAGAGTTGAGTCCGAAGGGGAGGGGGGTTGCTTATTGGGTTCGGAAACAGAGAATACGCGGCCCAAAGGTATCTGATCTGTATAACACGCGAGAGATTCTTTAGCAACTAAAAGAGTGCTCTCTGAACCGAACGTGAAAGTCTATTTCCATCAGCCGGCTGTTCCCGTAACTCGACTTGGATTATATCTCCATTACGAAAAGGTCCTGAATTCTACTTCCTGGGCTGCTGGGTGCTCTTTGCTTGCTGGAAGAAAGGTAGACTACGCACCTTTCCATTTCCCAAAAGATAAAAAGGAGGGGGCATGGACCCCTTTCTCTCGTGTTGTTGCCAGCGCTTTCCCGAGCCGAAGTCTGTCTACTCCCATAATAATAAGGCTCCCGGCTCAAATACCTGGAAGGCTAAACTCATGCCCGCCGATTCGCGTGTTCCCTATAATCCCGAAAAAGAGAGCTCTCTAGAAAACTCTATAGTAATAGAGCGTTTACTCCTTTATGTGTTGGATGGAAAACTTGGAATGCTTCCTTTAGAGAGATATCTTGGCTGCGCTGCCTTTAGGTTTACTTCTCTCTGGCTCAACCGAACTGGGTTTACGAACACAACATGTTTATGCCGAATGTAGCGGCTTTTCTCTGTCATCACAAGAAACACTTTTCCCTTCGGACTCTTTATAGATATAGTTGTTAGTCGCTACGCTTTTCCTCCCACGGACTCGCAGAATCGAAATAGCGAAATTCTTGGGTCATCTCAATGGCTTCAGAAACCACACGTTTCTCTTGATCATCATAGCGTACTTCCAAAAATCCACTAAGAGGAAGGTCTTTTCGTAATGGATTACCCTCGAAACCATAATCAGTTGATATACGGCGTAGCTCTGGATGATTGCTGGAAGAAACACCAAACATATCCCACACTTCTCGCTCCCACCGGCCGGCTGATGGAAATAGACTTACTACCGGAGATATTCGTGTGACTTCGTCTGCACTTGTTTGTACAAGCATTCTTGAGTTAAACCGAGTACTTAGTACATTATAGACAACTTCAAATCTGCGTATTCTATAGGGATGATCCACTCCGCAAATATCGATCGAAACTTGAACCCGTGTATAGGTATGCAATTTAAGAAAGCACAACAATGGAAATGGGTAGTCCGTATGGGTATAAGATCTATTACCATGTTCCGAGCGTTCCAAATTTTGTACCAATTTCTTGGGTAAAGTCTCCAAACTATAGAGTATCATAGATTTGTTATCCATAAAAGACGCTTCTGTTAGTGTTGCTGAAAGCTCTAAACTCTCTAACTCTCTTGTATCTCCCGATAGATGGGGCAGGCAGCATACAGACTTTATAGTTGGGATATCTATTATGAGATTTCAGACGAGTTCACCAAATCGGGGCAGGCAGCATACAGACTTTATAGTTCTCCCATCCCAAAAGATATTCAAAAGAAAGGGTTTTCCGGTAGGTAAAGGTAAATGTCGCTAGAACACATGTGAACATGGGATTGCTAACAGTTTTCAAAAGGTATCTTCTTTCTCCTTCAAAAGCTATACACTATAAGAGAAGAGAGAGTTTCCAGTTGTCCTTCCGCCGGCTTACACCCTTTCTTCTCAAACAGTCCTTCCACACAACTAACAAGTCCTTTATTATGCCTTTTTCGCTCTCCTAGAAACCCGAATCAGATACCTTTGGGCCGCGTATTCTCTTGTATTGTGTACTGTCCAGTCCCATAATAGATATCCCGTTTTCCCTGAGTCGCCTATAGACTGCTGCTGCTCTGACGCCCTTCGTAACTCTCCTATTAGCGGGGTTTGGGTGCTCTATTTTACTTGCTGGATTGGCGACCATCATCCGAAAGGCGATACGACGGGATCTATGCTCTCTGTCAGTAAAGTCTGGGCTAGAACTCTCCTTCAAATCTGGACTTTTATTGGTGGTCGGTACCCTATCCTCCAAAAGTGCTCCATCTTCAATAGAGCTATTGCTGTCGTCGGACCGCTCACTCCTAGAAACGCGGTTTTAACAATTGTGCGTGTGACCATATCCATAGCGACAATATCACAGGGAAGGGTTTGTTGGCTCTCTTATAGAGTCTTTAACAACCAGAAAAGAGAGCAGCCAGAGTACCAGTATTAAAGAGCGAAGCGAGAACTGCTAACTAAAACTCTAAGAAAAGCTTGTATCCGAATTCGACAAATGAAACAACAGTGGGGCCGCCAGACGCCTATTCGTTAAGAAAACTCTTTATAGTGCTTATACAGTAAAACAGGTAGCTCATAAAGTTGCTGCCATGCTTCCCTTGCGTCCGTTTGACTTTGATCCCGCGCGAGACCAGACAGACCTCTCTTACAAAGATACTAGCACCTCCGACCGACACTCTTTCAAAAAGAACAGCTCTCTAGTAACATAGAAAATGCTGGGCTGTACGATGTATGCATTAGAGCGCAGTCGCAGTTTAACCATACAGTTTGCGGCCGACTTGGTCTACAAGACATCAAATCCGTGTAGTGTATAGCGAAACCTTTCTTTGTTGGCTTCACGGAAAAGGTACGTACCCTTTCTTCTCTAGAGCACATCCCCCCCAGTTTCGGAGGTCTCCCACTATTCGGAATACTCTTGCTGCTAAAACGAGTTCTGTTGTTTCCTCTTCAAGAGCTAGCAGCCCCTCTCAAGAAAGACACCACACTAATGAATCTCCTTCGCCCGTTATCTCCTCATCTTCCGAATTATACGCCACAGCTCACTTCGACGTTTCCAATTGTCCATAGAATCTCCGGGGCTTTCCTAGCAACTCTAGTTTTGTTTCTTCTTCTTCTTCTTAAATTAGTTATCTATCACCTATGATTTTTACCCATTCAACTCTCTTCTGAAACGCGCATCAAAATCCCCGTACTCTGCCCTCCCAGTGCTTGCTTGCTTGCTTTGAATGGTTCGAATCCGGTGTCTTCTCCAGCAGCAGTATGCAGTATACGGTTTTTTGTATTAACTTCTTGCCTTTGGGTTTGGGTCCGGGACATCGAGTTGTTAGTAGCACAGAGAGCATCTCGACAACTACGGCACCCGTAACGAATCGAGTGTATCAAGTGGCACATTACATTCTCTTTCCGCTCTATACCTGGGCATGGCAGCACCTTATTCTGCTTTCAGGTAAAAGCTGTTGTTTCGGAACTATAGAATAGAAAAATCGTATACGAGATCCAACTCCCGGAATTTCTTGACTTATAGAGTTTTGGCCGCTGTCTTAACCGATATGGCAACCATGCGAAACGCGGACGACACAGGTTCTTCTCAACACAACTCTCCCAGACACTTCCGATAAACTTATTAAACACGTATACGGTTCGAAAGCCGCTCTTTATCCAACAAGCAGAGTAGAGAGTGCTGCTTTTAAGACAGTCTGTTTCCGGAATCGAGTGGCGCCGGGCGGGATCTATGCTCTCTGCTTTCGGCGGATACCCAAAGGCTCGGAATGCAACACTATTTCCAGAGTCTCTAGTCAGAATGAACTCAAGCGTTTTCCATCCAACTACAGCGAGTTCCGGTCCTATAGTGTGTACTCTCTCTTCTCTTATAGTGCCGAAATGGGTCCGCTGCCTCTCCTAAATGTAGTTGCCTTCACTCGATAAAATGCAATTGTCTTAAGAGATGTACGGGTTTCTGACTCTTCGCTGTCTACCCAAAGCTCTACGCGATTACTTGGGTACCCATTGCCTTATACTCTCTCTTTCTCTCTAGATTCGTTAAAAGAGCATGCATATCTATCTCTTCTCCGGACTCAACTGCTTCTGTCTTATAGGCGATACGGTACTCTGCTCTCCGAATGGCTCGTATTTCAAGATCCCAAGTCCCCGCCCCACAACCAAAAGCGGCTTGCTGGACCGTACCTTTCCGTGAGTAGAAGCGATTCGCAATCGATATGTATGGAAAAGACCTACTTCTTCGGCTAGAGTTTCGGAGCCAGCTCAACCAACAATAGACTACCGTTCGATTCGATAGACTCCCGGGGTACACTCTTGGTGGAGGGAGCTTCCCGTGTCTCTTCGAGCTTGTAGTAGAGCCTTGCTTACTCGACTTTTCCGGAATAGTAGTATACACAAGGTAGCACGGATACGCTCCGGCGCACTGCTTCTTCGCTCTTTATTCCGAGTCCCCCCGCTGCAGAGTGGTCGATGTTCCAGAGAGTTGAGTAACAGCAAACAGGTGACCTACTAGTGCACTCTCTGTTTGGAGGATTCAACAAGCCACGTTTCTGTCAGGCCGATAGGTAATCCCGTGGTGAAGAGCATCATCCGAAGTAGAGCATATTCAGCTGAAAGATATGGATGCTTTGAATTCGGCACTATACTATAGAGAAGAGAGAGTCCCGCGGCATCGACGACAGCAGGTTTGAAAGTGTGCAACACACCCAAGGGAGCAAAACACAGTAGGTACGCTTCGGAAACACGGTAGAGGAGGGAGACTGTGCTAGGGTAACCAACACTGACCAACGAAAGTTGCTATCTCTTGTTGGGTCGTATACGCTCTCTTATGAAATACAGGCAGCCTAACAGACTTACAAGCAAACCTGAAAGTCATAGTGTACCCCGCTATACTCCGAGCACCCGATTCCAGCCTCGCAAGTCTAGCACTGCCTAGAGCTATCTATGAGTTACGGGAACCCGAGCTTTCGGACTAGGTGTTTCGGCCCGATTGGGTAGGCTCTGTATAGGTTTGGATACCCTTACTTGCGAGAGCTTCCAAGACAGGGTTGCATTCCGAGTCTTACGTGACCGTGCCCCCCGTATAGTGTTCGGATCCCCTAGCACAGTAGATACGGTACACCCAGTTTGGCTACATCGGATAGTAGCAGTCCCATCTGCCATCAGTGTTTCCAAGAGATACTCTACTCTGCCAGATGCCTTATCCTGCTTTTCCAATCATATCATACGGTGCGGTGCGTCTTTTATGATGTGTTTCCAATGGTAGTGTCCAACACAAGAGGTCCAACCCCGGCTCTATCCGAACTAGATGCACAGTGAACCGCGTATCGTCTTTCGGAATGCAACACGCGATCATACAGTGTTCTAGCTGCCTCCGGAATTCGTAACACCACGCTCAAAAGAGACACCCTAGAATGCGCCTACTACCGATAGGCTCGATGGACGACCAACAACAAAGGATTACCTGTCGTTCCGAAAGCAAGTGTACAACAAAGGCATCGACGATAGGCGAACTGAAAGACTACATAATCGGAGTCTTTGCTTTTATGAAACGCTAAGCAAGGTGCCAGACCCGCCCATGGTGCGGCAGAAAGAGTCTAGTATAGACCACCCTAAGACCCAACTCCAACGGCAATGTAACGTGTTTCGACCCGACTACTTGCGAAAGGTAAAGCAGTTCTCGGAATCGGTTAGGCATCTTGCAGAGTATCTTTCATGGAGAGTGTCATAACGCACAGTCTTGAACTGGACTTTGGGACAGCAAGAGCGGTGAAAGCAGACTTTCCATTCCATAAGTAAGCAAGTCGCCACGCCGACCCAGTAGCCTCGAAAGTAAGGGTGTTGTCTCTTTATCAAGACTAGAGTCTATTTCATTCGGTGTTGCTGGAGTCTCCCCAGTAGCCTTTGCTCTCGAATGTGTTGGGTGTCCACATTCCATGGACGAGGTTGGAGACACAGTGAACGACTCGAGTACAGAATTCTCGGAAGAGAGCTGGTAGGTACACCAATGTACTTTTCGAAGCCTCTCTTATAGAGTAGATACCCTGGACTCCTCCGGCATTACGTGCATACCTGACATAGGGTGGGAACTCTCTATTGACTCTGAAAGAGACAGCGAACTCGCCTATTTCCCGAGTATCTCCACTATTAGTATGCTTTGGGGTGTCGACAGACCTCTCAAGTCCAGCTGTCAAGTCTAGCGCTCGGTCCCTAAGCCTTGCTTTACAGAGTGTCAGAGCCCAAACATTTGTACCAGCAAAAACGACTGGCCCCGGGTAGTCTCTATGTCGCAAGACGCAGTTTGGCTCGGTGCTGCTTTCAAGTGTGTCACACACTCTGCAGAAACACACATCTTGTTTGGGGAAGCTACGAATCCGGCATTACGGTGTCATTGTCCCCCGCCCCGACTGGACTCTTATTCCGAGTTTCATCCAGCTAGCTATAGTGTTTTGGAAACAGACACAGCTTCAAACAAAGAGTTCACTTCTACTCTATAGGCGGGAAGTGCATTTGTATACAATGGAGCTAGCACTTCCAGCAACCTATAAGACAGCAGCGCTCGCCCCAGCTCTTTCCATTGGGTTGTTCCGAACCCTAACGTAAACCACTATCGTCACGACTAGCGTCAAGTTAAGAGACGCAGCCCCGAAACACCATGCGTACGGGAATCGCGAAGCGAATGCGCATCTATCAAGTATCCTTCCAGTACAGAATCGATCAGGCCTACGGGTGGTTTCTCCTCGATTTCGTGTCTCCTTTATAGGACTTACGAAAGCATCGGGCCCGAACCTGTCTTCTCTAACTGGTGGAAAGCCAGACATGTCCATGCATAGGCGTACGCAATTCCATGGGGCTCTAACGAGTTGCTAGGGTTGCTAAAGTAGACATTGGGTTCCGTACCCTGTCACTTCCGCAATCTATACTACTAGCGTCTTTCTGCGCGTTATCGAAATGTGTATCGGGACCGGAAGGGTTGCTTTCAGTCTTGTCCCGTTCCTATTTCTTGAGTTGGTGTCACATCTCAGACTCGTATAAGAAAGTGCACCTAACGATTTAGGCGGACATGCAAGCATGCACATATTGGATGGCTACGCTACCTCTCTAGATCACTCGTAACTCGCGCTCCGAACAGCAAGAAGTGCTGGCCCCAACAAGCGGAAACAGTGCTTCATAGGAGAGCTCTCTTCTCAGGTATGCTAGACAGGTGTGTCAGAGATCTTCGTTAGATGCCCGGGGTACACAAGTCATGAAGAGCAATGAGAGACTTCGGAAAATGGATTGACCTTTCACGAACGCATATCTATCTCTATAGAACTCACACAGTGATCGAGATAGCCTATCTGTATGGTACTTCCGGATTTCCGAATACTGGTTTGGAGTGGCACCCGGTGGGCCTTGCAAAGTAGAGCTTTCCATATCCTTTCCGATCCTTTCCGATCCTCTATTTCAAGAATATCCGTCTGATCTCGGAAGCTCCCTGCTGGAAGTCCCTCGGATTCGATTCTGTTCCAGAGCAGAAATATAGTAGTTTTTAGAAGAGCCGACATCGAGGTTACCGTATGTTAGAAGTGCTAGACTCTTATCCGTTGAGCGAGAGCCCTTCCACATCACTATGCGCCGGATGTCAGACGAGAGGTGGACCCTACGCCCGGCCCTTCGGAAACCTTTCTTGCACGCCTCCGTACCTCTTTACAATTCCAGATAACAGAGTGGTGTCTATGAGCCCGTAGGCCGCCGGACACATGGTTCGAATTCTAGCTTCCGTGTCCAAAGGCAGAGTCCATTACCATCTCTATAGCTACAAGATACCCAGCTCCGCGGAAACACACCTTCCGATCCTCTGACTTCGCATTCAACTACCCTCGTATATAGATAGAGACAGTGTGCTCGTTACGTAATCCCGCCCGGAACCTGACCGTTGTAACGCCTGTTGCTTCGCTCCCGTATTTTCCATCTTTATGAGTGCTAGTAAGTAGGTTTCCCTCTCTGGATCCGGCGCAGAAAGTAATCGATTCGAGAAGGCAGCAAAGAGTACCTTTCAGAAGGCAGTCAGCAACCAGTGTATAAACAGTCGCTACCCGGGAGCTATGCTGGACTTCTTAGTGGTTCTTAAACCATATCAGCGTTACCACGGGGCTATTTGAGTTCTTTTAAGACCGTAGCGTATCTCTCCAGTGACAGAGTCTCGCGCCCAAAGCTCTTCTATACCAGTAAACGACAGGTACGTACCACCCAATGGAAGGTCTGTTGTCTCTCTGCTATGGTTAGGTGTCCCAGTAATAGCATATGCTCCGCCTGGTACTCTCTCTTTAATTGGTTATGGCATTTTCGCATCCCCAGCCTCGCGCACCAAACATACCGGGAAAGTAGAGCTCTACCCTACGCCCGGCCCTTCGGAAACCTTTCTTGCACGCCTCCGTACCTCTTTACAACAACCAGATAACAGAGTGGTACTACACACACATGTTGTCGTCCTCTTGCGGCCGTATCGTAACCCGAGTTCCTTGGGACACCACCTCTTTTGGGATTCGTGACTCAAGCCGACATTCCGCTTCCGCTTCGTACAAGATCTCTCCGGTGCTTCCCTTTAGTTGAGGGAGCTAGCGATAGAGTCATTTCTCCCTCATACGAGAGTGCTTGGACTGCTTGGAACATTACTGTTTGCTGGCATTGAAACATCATGCCGTTCGATTACGAAAACCCACCGTGCGGTTAAGCGTAGGTTATCCGGTTGCCCGAAATGCTTTGTTGACGCAACCTCGTAACTTGCCTTGCGGTTTCCGAGTCTAGTCTCTGTTTTGTGTACATCTCGAAAGTGCTGTTTCGCCTTCCGCTTTCTATAGTGTCCCCTTGGAAAAGAGTGGCAACACTACCCTTTTCGGTTCGGGTCCACCTCTCGTCTGACATCCGGTTCGGGTCCAGAGTGCTTCCCTCTCCTAGTATAGAAGGCTGGGTTCCACTCCCAAATGTGTGCCATCCACTCTATTCGGAACACTGGAGTCTCTCGCGTAATCGATTCTCTCCAGTACAGGTAACACCTGCAATAGATATCCGGTGCTTCACTCCGCATCGCCTAAAGCACTCTTCTCTCGGGATTTCATAGAGTATGTTTCTGCTTGGCATCAAATCTCTCTGGTTTCTCGGTAGGGTAGGTAGTACTGTTCCATTTTCCGAAAAGCCCCAACTCTGTAGGTCTGTCTCCGATCCCAAGAGTCTCTAGCAGCCAAACAGAGAGTTCCCCCCTAGCATAAGTTAACAAGAGTGTGTCTAACCTATGCGACGCGAAATTGAGTATTTGAAACCGCGAAAAGGCGCATATGCCACTTTGAGTCCCGACTGTTAGAGTGCTATAGAGTGTTCTCAGTCTCTATCAAGTATCCTTCCAGAGCCCGAATCGATGTCGGGTGTTTCAGACAACAAGTAAGCCGGCCGCTTAAAACGCAACATGCAGAGCTCGCGGAAGAAAAGCACTAGTGCTGGAGATCGGGTGTTTCATGTCTGTCTTAAGAGACGCCTGAAAGTATTGTCTCATAGTATTATGGCGCGGAAAGCGGGGACTGAGAATCGCTAGAACACCCATAGGGGAGAGTCGAGTGTACTCTTTTTTGAGAGCTCTTATACCGGTAGCGGAAATAGAGCATATAGAGCTGTACTCTCTGCTGGAGTTTTCCGGGGTTGCAGCATTGTCCCGCTACGCTCTTAGCTGTGTGTCTTCTGCGCGGAAAGGATATCACTTCTCCATTGTCGAATATGTATGTGTTGGTTTTGGAATTTATAGAGCTTCACTTCCGGCCCGCCCCCACCCAATCTTCACTAGCGATCGAGCCTATCGTGGGTACAAAGACTCTCTACACAGTTCCCCAGTACAGTACAGTACAGTAATACTCTAGAATACCTAACGCTTATATCTGAAAGTCCAAGCGTTTTATACTCTAGTTGTAAATGTCTTGAAGCAGATCTTGACCGCATCGCCTATAAATCAACTCGAATACTCTCGGCGTGATACCTCTATCGCCTTCCCTTTTCCCAGAGATTCTTAAAAAGTCTTTAAACACCTATTAATTTCAACCAAATCCGTACATAAACAACCAGAGGAGGCCCAGAGATTCTACTGTAAGAGCGCGAGGTCGGTATGCGTTGCGCACCTGCATTGCTATTCTTCTGTCTTCGACTTCCCCTTTTTTTACTATATGAAATCCAAACTTTGACTCCTAAGATTCCGTAACGAGTAGATACTTCCGCAGGAGCATAATCTATTTTCTGGTTAAAGACATTAAGAGATGTTTTTCCAAACTTTCCGCTTTCAGTTCTAGCGATTTCTTCCCCTTTTAATCTTCCTGAACAACATATTCTTATCCCCCCAACCCCTTTTTTTCATTACTAATAGAATGTCCTTAACTATTTTAGTAAAAATGCCGCCCCGAAAGGCTCTATTCTGGTTTCTCGGTTGAAAAGAGATGTCTTGAGCAATCGGAGAAGCACTCTGAAAAACAGATTGTATCTTAACCGACTCAATTAGGGTATTCGTGGATGTTCTATGATAAAACAAAGCGCGCATTCTTTTAACTTCGTTCAAATAAAAGTTGTACCCGTATGGAATTCTTCTGTTTCTAAGTAGGATCTCTATCATCATCTGTATTCCATTTCTCAATTCTCCTATCCAACCTAGGTCTATTAATTTCTCAAGCATATCCATTCCCTTGCTTCCCCCCCCCAGAGGTTCCAACAATTTCTCAGTAAAAGACTACAGAGTTCTTCCCGGGCATCCTCAAGCACGGTTCGGTTTTCAACCCCTCTGAAAAAGAAAAAGGTAGAACCGAAGAATGGAAAGAGTTGGATTTTGGTGTGTGTAGTTACCGCGAAGCAAAGAGCATTCGCCCAGCTCATAATGTGACAGTAGCGAAACCTTTCTTTGTTGGCTTCGGCCAAACACTTGTTGTTGAAGACAGAGCTGTCTACTAAAGACGCGATGCGAGCACGTATTCTCTTTTCTTGGGTGCTTGCCGTTTTATACAAACCCATAGGGGAGAGTTCCGCCACGAAATGCTTGAGAACGCAGATAGGCTCGAAATTCATTGTCTTATTTGTATGAAAAAAGTATTGCATAACCATATAATTCAAGGAGGGGCGCACCGAAGGGAGGCTTGGTAGTACTACACTCGTTTTTCCGACAGTGTTAGCAGGTAAAAAGCATTTGAATAACTGTGTTTTGCTGCGTAAGTTGTGGTCTTTTTCGAGCATACAGGCGATGCTCCCAGCGGATTTCTTTTTGTGGATGCTGCCGCGTATCTGTTGTTTAGACATATGCTTCTTTCTTGTATTGTATGTATGTATAGACATCCCGTCCTTTTGCGTATCCCGTTTTTCGTCGAGCCTTTTCCAACCCCCTATCACTTCGTGTCGTGCTTCTTTAGCGTCGCTTGTTGAATGCTGCCGCAACCCGAGATCCCTACTTTCCGGATATCCCAAGAGAGTGCTGGATTTCGCGCGTCGTTTCAGTCCAGGTCGACGGGGAATATAGATATGCATGAAAGTGCTTTTTGTACAATGTAAAAGGATACACCTACCGATACGAAAGCCAAAGGTTACTCTTGTAGGTGGACGTATCGAACCGACATAAGCTCTCAGATTTACATCTTTATACACGGATGTACCATAATAATAAATAGAGTCGAGACCAGAAGCAGCTGCTGTATTGCTTGATTTAGGGACTAACAGCTCTATTGTTGCTGCGCTCTCCGAACCGTGCTTGAAGGTTGCCCATCACACGGCTCTCAAACCCAACATAGGTAAGTAAGACGGGAAAACGCTGGATCTTCCATACCTCTAGACCAGAAGCAATCGTGAAACAGCGCGGTATCGTTCGGCACGCGTAATCACTCTGTCTTATAGGGGAAGTCACGAGACATCTGTAAGAGAAAGCACTCTCTTTTCCAAAGCTCACTTTCGGTCCAGCAGGCTAGCAAACAGTTCTCAAGTCAAGACCTCATTGAATGTACATTCAACACACATGAGCTTTCCAAAACACCTACGGGGAAAGGAAAAGACAGGAAGGATAGGGTTCTTCTCTGGGTCCGACTGCAAAGATGACATTCCCGGAAGAGTTACTTGTTTAA
>JAKCVP010000083.1:0-29326 GCA_023512835.1 Taxillus chinensis
AGTATAATCAGATCTCACATGGCCCCCCGAACATGAGAGGACCATGTTTAATACACTTTGGGGCACATTCTCATATAATGTACGCCTTTTGGTTCGAAGAACATAGGCAACTCTATCGTTGAGGCATGGTGAACCTATCCCACGACATGATGCATAAAGAAGTTTCGAGGTCTAAGGGATTTATATGATAACAAATCGTCGAAGCACCGTTATCACATCGCAAAGACTCGTATGTTTTTAATACTACTAAAGTATCAACTCAAATTGAACCCGTAAAAGTGCACTTTGGAGCCATAATGTGGGGAAAATTGTTGTAAGTTTCTATCAGAGCCAAAAAGGAGTGGAAATTGATCTGCACAAGGCTCGAGCTATCTAAAGAGATGCCCTACCCCCGAACCATCAAGGAGGTCGGAGATTCCTTGGGCGATTGAATTCATATCGTCTCGATTCATTTCACAATTAACAACACATGTGAACCAATTTTCAAGACTACTTAAGAAAATCCAGAATTTGGAAACGACAAATGTCAAGAAGCTTTATTATGATCAAACAATATCTGTCCAATCCACCGTTCTCGGTCCCCCAAGACTGTATCAGACTTTCGATCTTATACTTCGATCGTTTCTAAGTCCTCACGGGGTTATGTCTTTGCGACAACATGATTCTACCCCCAAAAAGAGTAGCCATTTATTATCTCGAAAGAAGAAGTTCACTATCAATGAAAAACAAACTATACCCCTATCGGGAGAAGACATGTTGTGCCCTTGTGTCGATAACGAAGATTGAGTAAGCGACACCTTATCACACTACACACGATTTCACGCATTTATCCACCTCAAATATCTCTGAAAGCCATCCTCAGCATCAAGCAATGGCAATTGTCCTATCGGAATATGATATTATTTATGTGCTGCCTCAAAAGCCATCAAAGGGAGTGCAATAGACGATTACTGGCGTATTGAGCACTAAGATTTACGAGCCCATGCATCAGTTGGATTTTGTATTTACACATCAACATTCTCACGGCCGGGTGATCGTGTATACGGACGATGTGGCTTACGGAGCTCTAGTCTCTTAAGGTCACGGGGTTAGCCATCCCGATATCCCCAAAGTGCTGATTTCCCCATGGCGGCAAAGCTAACCTTCCCTTGTACAAACAATGCGAGTGGTATTTACGGGCCAGCGATGGGACTTCAAGGCAATTAACAAAGGAATCAAGAAATTATGAGTGCTTCGCGATTCAACACTCATCATTTTTCAAGTAAAGGGAGAATGGGACCGAATTATAAATTAATCCTATATCGAAGTATTTGTTACGGGTTAGTTTAGCACCAAGACATCACGCTGGGAGGATATGCCCAGGAATACAATCGGATTCTTGATGCGCCACCACTTTAGACTCCTCCTTCAACTAGACACAAAGTTGGAAGTCCAGCTTTTCGATATCCGTATACAAGATGCTCCTCGCATCAAAGGGCTATGAAGGAAATGTTGAACAGAGCCCTAGTTTGATGACATCGTACGATTGTCACAAGAGTACCCAACCGAGGCCTTAGAGTTCGATAAACGAAATATCCGAAGGTCAGCGTCCAACTACTACCTTGATGGTCCCGGCCTCTATAAGCCAAACCACGGACATGGTGTTATCAGGTGTTTCTGCAAAAAGAAGAGCCGAAACAGAAATGAAATAAGAGCACGACGGAGAATGCTGTTCATACGAAATGGACATGCATTGGTCACAACTCATGCGAATTTGTTATTATTGGGTAACCATGGAGAAAGATTAACTTATTTACGCAAAATGCCTCAAGTGTCAAATTTGGAGGAGATAAATCCAAGTAACATCTAGATTGCATGTGATGGTTTCCATGGCCATTGCTTTAGGGCACGACATTTACGGCCAATCTCGCCAGAGCTTCCAATGGTTCACTACTTCATCTTAGTGACCATAGATTACTTTACCAAGTAGTGAAGCAGGCCATATGTCAACGCTACACAAGTCATGGTACTTAGATTTATGTAAATAACATCATATGTCATAGTGACTTCGATCAGATCATAATGCATAATGTCGCTAATTTTGAACAAAGGATTATGGTAAGTTATAAACATATAAATCCAACACCTAACTCGACCATCGCCCAAATGAACGGAGCGATTGAAGTGGCAATAAGAACATCAAGAACATTATCAAAAAGAGGATCAGACATACAAAGATCGGTATGAGAAGCTACCATATGCTTGTAGGCGCTTATTGCAGATCAAGGTTACAAACATCTACTAGGCAACTCGCTTTTTTTGGTCTACTTACATGGAAGCAAGCTTTCACCGGCCGGTGCCGGAGATACCTTCCTCCGAAAGTACTCAAGGATACTCAACAAGAAGTAGAATGGGCCCAAAGTCACGATGAGCAATTGAATTTAATTGAGGGCAAACGCTATGTCGCTTACAGAGGATACCTATATCACCAAGAGAAACGAGAACAACTATAATAAAAAGGTGAAGCCCGAAGCTTTCAAGTGGGGGACCTCATCGTTAAGAAGATTTTACCAATTCAACATGACCATAGAGTAAATGGACTTCTCAATTATGAAGGCCCATATGTGGAAAAAGCACTTAGGAAGTGCCTTAATCTTTGCCATTTGGATGGAGAAATAATAAATTCCTAAGTTTGCACTAAAAGAATAAGAAAGAAGAAAGGGCCGAACCCACAGTGATTAACCTAGTTCTCTAGTTCTCAAATCAAATCACCCAATTACTCTTGTTCTATAAAATGTCTTGGCAAAAAGTTTTCTTTTTAAACTAAAGATCTAATTTTTATTTGGTTTTCTAAATAAACAAAGAAAGTAAACCGATTTTAGGATTAAGATTCAAGGATTAAAAGCATCTAGGGTCACAATTTCACCCCCTATGTTATCTCTACCGGTTCATGGTATTAGGGGTTGTCCGATTGAAAACATGCTAAACATAAGCCAAGGACAACAAATGGTCATTGAGGTCCTTTTAAGAGTTGGACGCCGTAACGGTCATCAAAACACACAAACATGCAAAGCCAATAAATCATACTTGCAAAAGGATAATGATCACACCAATTACAAATAAGTTATGAATCTCAATCCGCCCCGTGACTAGGGCTAAGAATACCAAGGTGTACATCCAAAGATGTAATTAAGAAAGCATTCATAAAACATGCAAAACTCAATCATCCAAACCCAAATATTCATAAACACAAAGAAACAACAAGGGGGCTACATTGCTCCCCTAGATTAAAAGACTACTCACGCATGATTACAAGCAAAACCAAAGCGTAAAAGCTAAACATCTTCTTCTTGATCACGCGCACAAAGAAAGCTTCAAATCCAGCTCCAAAATCCGCGACCACGGCCGCACGGCCGGAGTTTCCCCAGGTCAAGGAGCACCTCCAAGTCGTGGAGCCTCTCTCTCTCTCTAAAACGTGTGGGGTTGGGCTGCTACAGAGGCGCGGAGGCTTGTATTTATAGAGTTTGGACGGGCTTTGAGGTGCGTAACCTAGCCCACTTATCAAAACGGCGTAGTTTTGATAAGTAACACTCAAACATTAAAAACTCTATCTTCCATCCACAATCGGACTGGGCCTCGTCAGAACAAATGATCGCATGGAAAAACGATTGGATCGGTCCAAAAATATCTCGCACGCCAATTTGCACGTGATACGGTGAATTCACGTGCACCTCCAAATCAGCTCAAACTTCTCCCCAAGCTTCCTTGCATCCTGTAGAGGCCTCGAGAGGCAGGAATAGCTTGCACGTGAAATGGGTGAATTCACGCTTAGCTCCAAATGCCGAAATTTCTCCTGGTAGGTAGAGGACATCATTCTAAGAAACTTTTGTTCTGCACGCAAATTGTTTGAGGCCATCTACTATGTCAAAAGTGAGGTCCAAAATCCCCAAAACAGCTTTTAAAACGCACGTATTTGCAACTAGCATCTTCCTAGGGGCTGGAGCAAATATATATGATATATGAGGCAATAAGGCTCTAATCATGCTCTTAAACATCCTAAATAAACACTAGAATAACGGCATAAAATGACGTTATCAAATACACCACACTTCAACCATTGCTTGTCCTCAAGCAAAAACATACAAGCATGCAAAAATAAAATAAACACGCAACTAAACTAAGAAAAATAAAATAACAATCAAGGAGAATCATGGTTTCCTAAGCATGCAACTCTATCATGATGAAATGGGAATTTAAGCATCAAAATGAGTCATAACTTAGTTCATTCATGTCCATATCCCTAGTCCAACAACCATGCAATATCTCCACTTAAATTTCAGATATGAGCAAGCAATCCATGATAAAATAAAGACCTAGTTTCCCTTTAAGTTCTTACCAAGGATAAGCAACCCTCACTCAAATATAATAATTCTCAAGCCCAATACCTATCAATGAACAATGGACGGAAAACTCTATCTCTACACTCGCCATCAGCTATTGATTAAGTACTTGCCAAGCAATCATGAGAGTTCCCTATCATGCTCATCAAAGAAAACACACTCTCTATTCTACTTTATTTGAACTCACACCCAAACTCAATAAACTCACACCTATTCTTAACTGTAAACAAAACCATGAGCTAAAGAATTGAGCTCAACATTCTCAAAACAAAAAAACTTCAGCCAACGTGGCTACAAATCTAAACAATCACACATAAACATCAAGCCATTGGGCTTTTATTCCATAATTCTTTCTTTTCTTTTTTTTTTTTTTTTTTTTTTTAGTAATAACCTTTACAAGGTCGCATTTTATGCCTCCTTGATGGATTATTCACTCTTTTTTTTTTACTCACATAACACATAAATAAGACTCGATTTTTCTAATGCAAACTCCTTGCCATTTTGCTACATAAGGAGAGACGATTCATTGATGTCTCACATCCCATTTTCCAGTTAAGTGACGGCTTTTTCACATTCTATATCACAAACTTTTCCAATAATATCACACAATAAAGAAAAGAACGCAAAGACAACTACAAAGACTTGGAGGTCTTGCATCCTAACTAAACACACCAAACACTCGAGCACTAATAAGTAATCACATGCTTACTTGACTCTACCATTAAATAACCAATGTTGAATGCAAGAAGAGAAGAAATCAAACTATTACCCATAAACCAAAATGGCACCAAGGGCTAAAAAGAAGTCGTTTCTCATTTTTCATTTCTTTTTCACTCAACTTTAAGGGTTACTTAGGTCTATCATAAAGATTTCATGCTCACCTAATATTCAAAACTCACCCCAAAAACATGGTGATATCATTCAAAAGATAAGGACATGATTAAACCAATTCAGAGCACATTTTAACTACTTTAATACCCTTATCACAACACGATACTAACGTGGCATAAAAATTAAATTTTAAGCCAAAATTGCATACTTAATATCCATGTCTCCACAAACAAATCATTCAAGCAAACAACTCAAACAATCATGCAACTAAAAAAAGCTTTTTTTTTTTTTAAATAAAAAATGCAATCACAACATAAAAGCAAGCAAGTGGCTCAAGTCACTCCCCATACACCACACTTAAAATATGCTATGTCCTCATGGCATAAAAGAAGGAGTAGGAAAAACACTTACCCCCGGTTTGGCACAATCGTACAAGAGATGACATTGGCCACCATTCGTCGACTCCGAGCCACAAAGTCAACCGACGTCTCGCCACGACTTCCCAATTTTCCTTCCCGCAGTATCACCCATCATGTAGTAGAAGAACAAAGATCCCACGACTGAACTGGTCGCCGGTGGGGAATTTGCATTTCATTGTAGTGAATAAGAGGGAGCTTGTCCGCCAACAAGCCTTCTTGATCATCGCCACTTTCCGCGTTTGATTAACCCATGCACTAACCGCCTTTTTCCGTCTAGCAAACCCTTCGCCTTGGCTTGATCATATAAGACAAGATGGCCTACATCCGCATTCACACGGACAAGTACATGTGGCGGTCAATGTGCACGAATCAGACCTCATGCATACCATGCCAAGGGCGGTGCCCTTCATTCTCTCCATTAATGCGCGGGCGCCACACCCTTCTGGACAAGGTCGATCGGAAAGCTCACACAAAGCATGCGGAAGGACCGGGCAAGGGGTAATCCGAGGCCAGCTCCCACTACATACCGCATGGTCCTCGTAGGAGAGGTCTATCTCGCTCAGGATGGAGATATTCATTCTCTTGAGATCCTCTTTAAGCTAAAAGGAGTGAAGATATCATTATCCCGTATAAATTGAGCCCCACACCCGTGGAATTGACGAATTCTTCAAATGCCACTGGCTCTTCGTACGATAAAGCCGGATTAACGATTAAATGGACAGAGGGCCAAGTAGATCTTCGGTTCAAGCAGTATGTACGCACCCCAAGATACTGGAAGTATAGCAGGCACCAGGGCCCGAGAATACGCAGATCTTGGAAAGGCCGGAAGGGTGAATACCCGCCGCCGGGCTCGCCTTCGAGGCCGGAAGGGTGAATACCTCGTTGCCGGCGCGCCTCCTCGGGATGATACTGGACGGCCGAGCCGAAGGTTCGCCGAGGTGGATCCGCCCGGGCGGATAAGAATCTTCGGGGGGACGGAGAGGGTTCTTCATCGATATCTCCACCATAGAGAACGTTTTGACGCTTTCCTCTTGCTCAAAGCCTTCCAGATTTTGCCTCAGAGGCCTTGACTTCTTTGTTGTCCTTCCTCATGGCTTCCACCTGACCGGGTTCTGGCATTGGCCTTCCCGAGCCGCTCGTTTCTTGCCTCCAAGCTTCTCGATAGATGCAAAGCAGAGGAGCTTCCCGGGGCTCCCATGCTCTAGGTGATGCACGAGCAGCCTACATCTCGGGCCTCCCATGCTCGGTTCTAGGTCAGGAAGTAGCTTGTTGGTCTCCGTAGACGAGGGCCATTAATTCTTCAAATGGGCACTAGTGACGTGCCCATTAGTGATCGCCTAATCGATGACCTCCACTTCGCTCACCACCTCGCCCACTAATGCCTTGAAAGAAATTGAAAATGTCTTTTCGTGTACATGAACCGCATGTACACGGCAAGAGTCCGTATAGAGTCCGTTTCTTGATCCAAATGAGGAGAGGTCTCCTTGCAAAGTCCGTGGATCGCTCCACATGAACACCGTGCCTAGCGGGCCGTGATGGAGGAGGAACATCGGTCGCCCAATGACCTCTCGGCATTGACCCCCAAACCTCCTTCACTTGCAATACTCTTAACACCCAAATGAGTAGGAAAAGTAATGCTCTCCATGGAGGAAAAATGCAAAGCAAGCATGCTTTGAAATATCACACACAAAATTCTCCCATTTATCCGCTGACGAGTTTTTCTTCCACCAGTTAAAAATGGTAGGGCCTAATCCACATTTAAGATACGATCAATGCTATACATGAACCTGTGTGTGGCTTAGGCACACTATCTAGCCCACGGTCGAATCAATAAGCATTTCCCTACTGTAAGCTAGGCATCTAAATTTTCCAACAAAACCATTCTCGTATACCGCTCGACTTTGAAATTTTCTAAAGATAGTTACAGCAAAGACCAAATCTCCTAGGCTAGCCGAGGGAAACTACACCGGGTTCAGTGGAGGTTAAAGCAATTTCTAATAATATCGGGGTTATTCCGACATAAACCCCCCGCACAACCCCTATCGCTCATCCTCATTCCCGGGACTGTTAGTCTTGCGGAGCGACAGAAATAGCGGGTCAGGCGGATACTAACCTTTGTAATCCTGGAGTTTGAATTTTAACGGCCACCTCTCTAGCCCACCTCGCTCAGCCTCCAAAGCCCGCATGTCAAGAGCATGCCCCAAGAGTATCTCCTCCTCGGGTTGGCTATCAGCACTAGGCGAGCGCACTCCCTTCCGGCCGCCCTCCTGCGCGCACCATCTTTGGAATGAGAAAATAAGAACAAGAGCGTAAAACCGAAGAGCAAGAGAGCAAAAGGGCGGAGCTTCTCAATACTCGGATCCGGGAGTGATTTTGGTGTGGAAGCCTTTGAAGACGGCCTCCCTTTATAGGCTGCAGTAAGGAAAGATGCTCCAATTGGCGCGATACACGTGCCCCTAACTTTTCGGAGTGTTCTCACCAAAATACCCTCTCGCACGTGAATCGGCGAACGGCGGCGTGCCGAATCGTCCCAAACTTTGGTGGTGGGTCCCCACCGAGCCGGCAAGCAATACTTCCTTCGCACGTGAATCGTGGAAGCTTCTGAGGGCTAAAATCGGTATTTTGCATTTTTGGGCCTCCATATGACACAATGAATTCACGCGCAAGAGTAAACGTGATTCACATGGTCTTCATCTACCATTCCGTAAAGTTACACATTAGGAGGTGCACGCGAATTGGGCACTTCACGCGCAAATTCACGCTCGTGCCCAAACGGCCCAAATTTCTCCACCGAGTCGCTTATGACACGGACCATCTTTAAGTCTTGCACGTGAATTGCTTGGAGCCCATCTTCAAGCACTTTTGGGCTTCACTTGCTCCTTGCTCCTCGACTTTGACTTTAAAAATAATTCCACAAGTTCAGACCCAAAAATTTGCTCATCCCGCACATGGTTAGCTAAGAAAGGAACAAAGTCTCCGCACAATGGTTAGCTTGCAAACAAATTTATTGAATAAAACAAATAAAAGAAAATAACATAAAATAAAACATAAAGAATAAACATTGGGTCGCCCCCAACCGCGTTATTTAAAGTCTCAGAGCTGACTTCAGTTATGATCACGCAATGGTGAAAGAGAGGGAATCAACTATCTCCCTCGAGTTAATCAAAGTATGGTTTCCACCTATCGCCATTCACCCAAAATTTCTCGCCATCTACACTGGAGCTCAAAGCTCCCATATGGCTTCTTATCAACTATCACAAAAGGTCCCATCCACTTGACCTTAATTTGCCAGAAATAACCTCAACCTTGTGTTAAATAAGAACTTTCCGTCCTAAGGTTAAAGGTTCATTGTTGAGTTGCCTATCATGCCATTTCTTAGTTCTTTCTTTGTAAAATTTAGCACTATCATAGGCATCCAACCTAAGCTCATCTAACTCAATTAATCGAGTCATCCTAAGTTCCTTGATCCTTGTGGGTTGAAATTTAACTTCTTCAAGGCCCAATGAGCCTTGTGTTCTAGTTCCACAGTAGCGACATGCCTTACCATATAGAATACGGTAAGGTGACATCCCAATGGGAGTTTTGTAAGTCGTCCTATATGCCCATAAGGCTTCATCAAGCCTTTCGAGACCAATCTTTCCTATCGGCTCCAAAAGCTTCCTAAAATGGCCTTAATCTCCTGGTTGACACTTCGCTTGTCCATTAGCTCGGGGTGGTAAGCTAAAGACTTCCTATGAGTGACACCATACTTGTTCAATAATTTATCAAACAATTTGTCGCAGTAAATGACTACCCTCATCACCGATTATAGCCCTTGGTGTCCCAAAACGGCTAAAGATGTTCCTAGTAAGGAAGCGAGTCACAACCCTAGCATCATTCACTCTAGTAGAATAGCTTCTACCCACTTAGACACATAATCCACGCAGAAGCAAAATGTATGAATACCCATCGTAATCGGGGAATGGCCCCATGAAGTCAATGCCCCAAATGTCAAAAATTTCAACCGGAAGAATTCCGCTTAATGGCATCTCATTTTTCCTAGATGGACCACCTACCCTTTGACATCTATCACACTTTTTGACGTGTACATAGGTGTCTTTCACCACGTGAGGCCAATAAAAGCCACACCGCATGATCTTAGCCACAGCTTCCGCACCCCAAAGTGGCCCCCATAATGTGATGCATGACAATGACGTATTATGTCATCTACCTCCTCCTCAAGGACACACTTTCTAATGATTTGGGCTGGACACCTCCTATAAAGAATCGGGTCTTCCCAAATGTATTTCCTAGCATCCACTACCAATTTCTTTCTCTGGTGGTAGTCTAACCGCTGGTATGAACCTGGCTAAATAATTTGCTATGTCAAGAAACCAAGGAAGACGATGCACCTCAAACAACTTCTCATCGGGAAAGTCATCTACAATGGGTAGAGACTTAGGTGCATTCTCCACACGGAGAGGCGGATCACCACGGACTGGCCCCTGGTGTCTCTAATTTCAAGGTCAAATTCCTGAAGAGAGAGAACCCATCTAATCAAGCGTGGCTTAGCTTCTTTTTTAGCAAACAAATATTTCAACGCAAAGATGATCAGAGATAAACAATGACTTTGGACCCCAAAAGGTAGGGTCTAAACTTGTCATGCCCGCATAAACCACAGCCTAAGCAACCTTTCTCCAGGTGGTATAGTTCTGGGAGCATCATCTAAGGTCTTACTAGCATAGTAAATGACCCTAAACACCTTTTCTCGCCTTTGCCCTAAGACTACCCCCACAAAGATAATCACTCGCATCACACATTAGCCTCAAAAGGTCGAGTCCAACAAAGTGACTATAACAGGCAAGCGACTAACTTACCCTCGAGGATGTTAAAAGCTTCTAAGCAATCTTCATTAAACTCAAAGCTCAGGTCTTTTTCTAACAACCTACTCATGGGTTTTGTAATTTTGAGAAGTCCTTAATGAATCTCCTATAAAAGCCAAAGATGGCCAAGGAAACTTCTCACTCCTTTTTCATTACTGAGGTGGCAGTAGTCTCAATAAGTGAGATTTTTGCCTTGTCTACCTCCAAACCATGCGCAGACACCTTGCGCCCTAGAACTATCCCCTCTGGTACCATGAAATGGCATTTCTCCCAATTTAGGACTAGTTCCTTCTCCTCACATCTCTTAAGACCACATCTAGATTTTTCAAGACCGCTGGTAGAGGAACCAAACACCGAGAAGTCATCCATGAAGACCTCCATGATCTCCTCAACCAAACCCCGAAAATAGCCATCATACACCTTCGGAAGGGGCAGGGGCATTACAAAGCCCAAATGGCATTCTCCTAAATGCAAATGTGCCAAAAGGGCACGTGAAGGTGGTCTTTTCGGGCCTCTGGCTTAACCATGATCCGATTATACCTGGAATAGCCATCTAAAAAGCAAGAGTGACTATAGCCACTAACCTATCCAACATTTGGTCAATGAAAGGAAGAGGAAAATGATCCTTCCTAGTGGCCTTGTCAGCCTTCCTATAGTCAACACACACTCTCCACCCCGTCACAAAGGCAGACGGGATCAATTCATTTTTCTCATTCTTAATCACAACTATGCCCCCTTTCGGGCACAACATGCAATGGACTCACCCACTCACTATCTCAAATAAAGATAAATTATACCCGCATTTTTCCATTTTAAAATTTCTTTTCTAACAACTTCTTTCATAGCAGTGGTTTAATCTTCTTTGTCTTTCAAAGAAGGGGTTTAAAATCATCATTCATCAAAATCTTATGCATGCAAATCCTCGGACTAATACCCCTAATGTCTTCAATGTTCCATCCTAGGGCCTTTTTGTGTTTCCTAAGGACTTCTAACAACCGAGTACACTCCACATCATTCAAATTAGAAGCAACAATGACAGGAATTGATTTGTAGAGTCTAGAAATTCATACCTTAGGTGTCCAGCAGCTTCTTCCGCCTGAGTCGGACGCACGTCATCTTCTTTCTCCTCCTGGCCCTGCTCCAAAGAGTTTGTAGTTTGCCATCTTTCCTCAACCGGCCAAGTACATCTCTTCATCTTGTCGAGCTTCTATAAGTCAGGGCTCATCATTGGTGGTGGTAATTTCTTCGCCAAGTAATCTTCCACCAATTCCTCAAGGTCTTCAACCCAAAGGCAATCCTCCTCCTCTTGACCTTGCAAAGCCTTCCCCATGTGGAAGACTAAGGTCTCCTCATTAATTCTCGTAGTTAGCCGCCTCGAGCAACATCAATCAATGCACAACCCGTCTCGAGAAACGGTCTTCCAAGGAGTAACTGAACTCCTCTATCTTCTTCCATCTCCAAAACAACAAAATCCGCTGAAATACGAAGGAGCCCACTTTAACTAAAGACGTCTTCAATGATTCCTTCGGCCTTCCAGGGGACCGGCCCAGGAACCGCAATGATATGGAAGCGGGGCTTCATGCCCTTAAGCCCAAGCCGCTGGACAAAGCAAAGGAAATCAAATCGATGCCGGCCCCTAAATCACATGGGCCGGCCGCACGTGCATCGCAATCACACAAGGGAGATTAAAGCCGCCCGGATCTTTACGCTGACGGGCAAACTCTGGAACAACACCGCCACCTCGTTAGGATCGCCACCGTCTCATGATCCCCATATTTCCTCTTCTTTGTCACAAAATCTTGACGTATTTTCTCAGACTCCGCATCCGCTCCAAAACTTCCACAAATGGAATGTTAATCTCAAGCTTCTCAACAAACTGGAAGCGCCATACTCTTCTTCAACCCCTGGTTCCTCACCTCCGAGGAAATGGCATAGTAGGCCGAGCTTCGCCCTCGTTCTTCACCCATTCCGCCTTGACTTACCGCTTGTCCTTCTTTTCTTGCACTTTTCTTCAATCTTTCTCTGATTTTCCTTCCAAGGGTCCGCTTGTTCTTCTCGGAATTGCCTTCTTCTTAGGCTCTTCACCTTCATTCAAGTCTTCCCGCTCCTAGAGTGATAGCTTTGCAACTCTCCTTGGGGTTCACCTCTGGTGTCACTTGGAAAAGTATTGGTCGACACCCTTTGACTAAGATTCTGGGCCATACTCACAAGTAACTTCTCCATACTCTTAATTGAAGTCTCCATACTGCCACCCTTTCCTCCAAATTATCCACCTTCTTTTGGCCGGCTATCCACATTCTGATATGCTCTTCTTGCCGTCGAGGCCGAGGTCGCTTCCGCTGAATCCCGGAGGCGGGGTAAATAATTATCCGAGATACGGATTCGCCATCCCTGGGGGCACATATTTGTACCGAAATGAGGTATCTCCCGGTTCTGAATCCCTAAATGGCCGAGATCGCCCGATCAGGCGTACCCGTGCCGCTGTTGAGGATAAAACCGCCGCTTCGGTACAAGCCCTTTCCTCCAACATAATTTGCTTCTTCAGCTTCCACCCAGCCTGGCTCAACTACTCGGTAAAGCTTGTGATCCTTCAACTTTAAGAGCCAATACTTCCATGCCTTTCACTAAAGCGAATCCGGCTTGCACATCATTGGAAGAATTTTCAACCGAAGCAATCTTCTCCCTTGGCTTTGAAGTACGCACATTGGATCACCGCCAATCGGCTAATGACAAACTCTCCAAGAGCTGACACCGGCCGCCTAGATTCATCAAGCATCCTCCGCGACCCGCATTCACCTTGTCTCGTGAATGGGATCAAGACCGTGGTAAAAGATTCAATTTGAATCCACCGGGGCCTTCCATGATCAGGGCATCTTCTCACTAAGTCTTTGAAACGCTCCCAAGCTTCATGAAGAGTCTCCATCTCATCTTGCCCGAACTCGCTAATCTCTCCTCTTAGCCGGATCACCTTGGAAGGAGGGAAGTACTTTGACATGAACTTGGTCCGGATCTCCTCCCAAGTGTTGATCAACTGGCGCGATCGCTGAACCACCAAGAGCTCTATCCCTTAAAGAGAAAGGGAAAAGCCTTAGCTTTATGGCCTCCTCCGACACATTGTTGATCTTGATGGTGTCACACACCTTGGTAACCTCATCAAATGCCGGTGCGGATCATCCACTACTGCTCCTCCAAACGCGTTGTCGCCACCATGTTGATCAATGCCGGCTTTACCAAATGCTATTCGCTGACCTTTGTCTCGCGAATCCCGTACAATGGTCCGACATCATCGGCCTCGCATAATCTAAGAAGGTTCTGGGCATAAACCTATTACCCTTCTTCCTGGATATCGGCCATCAGAATCGGCCCTCCGTGCGGCGCACCACCATCGTGCCGAGACCGCCATCGACGCCTACGGATTGCTCCAAGCCTTGTAATGCCTTCCGCCTACGTGTCGCTTCCCCTAGTCGCTTCACGACGAGCTCGAACAACCTTTCAAGTTCCAGGTAAATCGGATATCCTCCTCTCTTTGCATGCACAACTAGGAATCTTGATGTATGTTCCTGTAAAACAACAAGAACACACCCAAGAAGCCCGAACAATGCAAAATAAACAAATAAAGAACACAAAAATAACAGAAAATAAAAGACAAAATAAAACACCAAGATCGTAATTCAAACAATTTCACTCAATGTTGATTTTAAAAACTAGTTAACCGTTGAATCCCCGCAACGGCGCCAATTTGACGGACAAGATTTTTAGCCTCTCTAAAAGAGCTAGCTAATGTCGTTAAATCTCTTCAAAATAATAAATTCCCTAAGTTTGCACTAAAAGAATAAAGAGAAGAAAGGGGTCGAACCCACAAGGGATTAGCCTAGTTCTCTAGTTCTCAAATCAAATCACCCAATTACTCTTGTTCTATAAAATGTCTTAGCAAAAAGTTTTCTTTTTTAAACTAAAGATCTAATTTTTATTTGGTTTTCTCAATAAACAAAGAAAGTAAACTGATTTTTAGGATTAAGATTCAAGGATTAAAAGCATCTAGGGTCACAATTTCACCTCCCTATGTTATCTCTACCGGTTCATGGTATTAGGGTCGTTCGATTGAAAACATGCTAAACATAAGCCAAGGACAACAAATGGTCATTGAGGTCCTTTTAAGAGTTGTATGCCGAATGGTCATCTAAACACACAAACATGCAAAGCCAATAAATCATACTTGCAAAAGGATAATGATCACACCAATCACAAATAAGTTATGGATCTCAATCCGCCCCTGCACTAGGGCTAAGAATACCAAGGTGTACATCCAAAGATGGAATTAAGAACGATTCATAAAACATGCAAAACTCAATCATCCAAACCCAAATATTCATAAACACAAAGAAAGCAACAAGGGGGCTACATTGCCCCCTAGATTAAAAGACTACTCACGCACGATTACAAGCAAAACCAAAGTGGAAAAGCTCAACATCTTCTTCTTGATCACGCGCACAAAGAAGCTTCAAATCCAGGCTCCAAAATCCACGACGACTGCCGGGACGGCCGCTCTCCTAGGTCAAGGAGCACCTCCAAGTCGTGGAGCCTCTCTCTCTAAAACGTGTAGGGGTTAGGCATACATAGCAGAGGCGTGGAGGCTTGTATTTATGAGTTTGGATGGGCCTCGAGGCGTGTAACTTAGCCCACTTATCAAAACGGCGTAGTTTTGATAAGTAACACTCGAAACATTAAAAACTCTATCTTCCATCCACAACTGGACTTGGGCCTTCAGGAACAAATGATTAGCATGGAAAAACGATTGATCGGTCCAAAAATATCTCCGCACGCCAATTTGCACGTGATACGGTGAATTCACGTGCACCTCCAAATCACTCAAACTTCTCCCCAAGCTTCCTTCGCATCCTGAGAGGCCTGAGAGGCAAAAATAGGCTTGCACGTGAAATGGGTGAATTCACGTTCAGCTCCAAATGCTCGAAATTTCCGCGGTAGGTAGAGGACATCATTCTAAGAAACTTTTGTTCTGCACGCAAATTGTTTGAGGCCATCTACTATGTCAAAAGTGAGGTCCAAAACTCGGCAAAAAGCTTTAAAAACGCATGTATTTGCAACTAGCATCTTCTTAGGGGTTAGAGCAAATATATATCATATATGAGGCAATAAGGCTCTAATCATGCTCTTAAACATCCTAAATAAATACTAGAATAACGTGCGTAAAATGCACGTTATCAACCTTTGCAAACAAAGTGGAAACAACGTCACCCAAAGACAATAGTCAGAACGGTGGAAGACTTGGTCAAACCTAAGGTACACTCGAATCAAATTTGTATATTATGCTTTTTAAAGACTTGTAGTTCATTACTGTATTATAACAATAGGCACTTTTTATGATATAAATATGTTTTCAGGAATCAAACTAGTAAAATCCCATTTTTTATCTCTATCATCTTCATTTCACATTTAAGTAGAATGTCTTAAAATCCCAGTTAGTTCCTTTGGCATTGCCTTACGGATGGTCAAGCTCAAAATCCCCAAACAAATGAAGTCCCCCAACTCGTATACCCATATCCACCCCGAATATCACTATCCCCAGAGAAGTTTGTCGGTCAAGTTACCAACGTGCGGCTAAATTAAAATGGACTTTAATCCACAAAAGGAGTTCCCCAAAGAAGATGGGAGGCGGACTCCCCACCAGAGAGAAAATTGTTTCCCAACGAGTCAATGTTACCGGCCTTCTAACAACATTGAGATAAATCTCCACTTGCCAAAACATCGCACGCATTCGATGCATACATCACGTCGCATCACATTGTATCATATTGCTCCAGGTTGAGGTTTATGCATCCCCACATACGGCACACCGCATTACATGCATCATTTGTATACATTCAAGATATTCAGAATTTCAGAATGTTATCACCTCAAGATCCTAAGAGCTCATCCTCGTGAAGCTTCACATCAAGCCTTCCTAGTTTTCATTGTTCAACTATACAAATCTTTCTTTTACAATTTTCCCAAGCTCGAAAAGCACCCTTTGACACTCGAATAAACTTCTTCCCTTTCCGGTAACCTCAGTAGCGATCTCATTGAGGAACTCGTAGAGGAGCCCATATGTCCTCTTCAACAATCATGTACTCTTGTCTGCCCTAGATGCCTTTTCACCCTCGCAGGCCTTGGATGCCTTTTCCCTTTCGGTTAAGCCTTGATGCCTTTTCAATTTTGTCAGCCTTGGATGCCTCTTTCCTTTCGCATTAGGCCTTGATGCCTTTTCCCTTTTCACAAAGTCCTAGATGCCTTTTCAATTCATGTCGTGCCTTGGATGGCTTTTCCTTTTTGTCAAGGCCTTGGATGTCCTTTTCAATTCTTTGTTAGGCCCAAGACGCCTTTTCAATTGTTGTTAGGCCTTGATGCCTTTTTCCTTTCTCATAGCCTTGGATGCCTTTTCAATTTCTTGTTAAGCCCTAGTTGCCTTTTCAATTTCACAAGCCTTGATGCCTTTTTCCTTTCAGGTTAGGCCTTGGATGCCTTTTCAATTTTTGTCGCCTTGGATGCCTCTTCCTTTCTCATTAGCCTTGATGCCTTTTCCCTTTTGTCGCTTTCGATGCCTTTTCAATTTCAGTTAGTCCTAGATGTCTTTTTCAAATTTTGTCGCCTTGGATGCCTTTTCCTTCCTCGTCAGCCTTGGATGCCTTTTCAATTTCTTGTTAGGCCCTAGATGCCTTTTCAATTCCCGTGAGGCCTTGGATGCCTTTTTCCTTTCGGGCCAAGTTGAGGCCTTTTCAATTTCCTCAGCCTTGGATGCCTCTTCCCTTTATGTTAGGCCTTGGATGCCTTTTCCTTTCTATCGTGCCTTGGATGCCTTTTCAATTTCTCGTTAGGCCCTAGATGCCTTTTCAATTCTTGTCAGGCCTGGATGCCTTTTCCTTCTGCCGGGCCTTGGATGCCTTTTCAATTTCTCTTAGGCCCTAGATGCCTTTTCCATTTCGTCAGGCCTTGGATGCCTTTTCAAATTTCCTATTAGGCCCTAGATGCCTTTTTAATTCCCCGTCAGGCCTTGGATGCCTTTTCACTTTCGTTAGGCCTTGTTTGTCTTTTTAATTCCCGATTAGGCCTTGCTTGCCTTTTCCATTTATCGTTAGGGCTTAGATACCGATCACAATTATTCAAACCCACCATCCAAGAAGTTGCTCACTTTGGGGACAGACTAACCATCGATTTCTATTCTTCCTCTACGCAAGGTAAGCCAGGTAAGTGCTCCAACCCATCCAAAATGACTCCCTTTTATCTTTGTACGCCGCTTTGTATACAAACAATGCACAAAGAGGGGCAGCTATTGGACCCCATTTTGTCCGGTTGGACATACTAACCCCATTTGATATATATGCCTTTTTGCCCATGCCATATACCTTGTTGAACGTGTCCTAAGAGATTCCCCTGCGATTTGCACAAGCATGGATGCATTAACACTAACTGGAAGCCCAAAATTGATAACCTCTGTTGCCAGCCCCTAAAATGCCCCAAGATCAATGCCAGTGATAGAGGATGAAATTTGGAGACCAACGCACTGGACCGAGCTCAATTCGATTTAAAATGAAGAAGTTATGGCCAAAACAACTTTTGTTGGAAAGTCAAACCCGCCAAAAGATGGTCAATGCCCCGGTCAAATTGCCCGAAAAAAGTGATTATGCGAAATTCTCCAAAACATCTATTTAAGCAAATACGGGTCTTCCTAAACAATCCTCAAAAGGTCGTCCATTTTCGCATTTTGGGTGGGGGGTAAAAAGGTAATTAAAAGTTAAAAAAAAACTTGACTCGTAGCCTCAAGGCAAGTGCTCAGTTGAAGCCTCGAAGACTGAGCCTCGAAGCCTCGGGCCTCGAAGACTCAAGCCTGTAATCAATCTTTTCTCGCTATTCTCGCAATCAAAAAATCACCCCATTCTTTCCGCATCCTCTTTCCTCTTATCCCGTTCCAAACTCTTTTTCCCGTAAAACGAAAAAACAAAAAAATAACTTCGTCCTTCCTTGTCCTTACGTTTCCCTCATAAAAACCAAAAAAAAACACAAAATCCAATTCATTCCCCTATTCCTTACACCTATTCCCTCAATTCCAGCTACAAAAAATCTTAATCCCAAAAAATACACATCATCCCTCCTTTCCCATGTTTTACCCCAGTAACCTAGAAATTTTCTTTTCATCTCCACTCATCACTCGCAATCTCCAAATCAAAATCCCAACTCATTTTTGCCATTTCGCGATTGGAGCTCGTGATTTGGTAATTTAAGCAAAGAATCCGGTGTAGACAAGGATCCAAACAAAGTCCGGTGGAAGCCCAAAGTCGGTTATATTTATTATTTTTTTTACTTATGTATATCCATATTTGATGTAATATGTTTTCCCGTATTTTGTTTTGCCGTTGGGTATATGTCGTATGCTTCGTATTATTTATTTTTATTTATTTGTTTGTTTGTTTTTTTTTCCCGTTAGGGTATATGTTGTATATGTTGTAATTGTAATATGTGAAGAATAGCGAAAAAAAGAGACAAAAAGGAGATATGAGGAGGAAAAAAAAAAAAGAGACAAAAAGGAGAGATATGAGGAAGAAAAAAAGAGAGAGGGTGGTTTTGTGCTTTATGTTATTTTTGTATGTCATAATCACACAATTCACGTTCTATTTTGATATGCATGTATTTTGATATGGCAATTAAAAAAAAACAAACAAACAAAAAAAACATTCCACAAAATGTTTTCCAAAACGCTTTCAATAAAAAAAGTTTTCAAAATGTGTTAAAAAATGTCTCCTTGAAAACAAACAAACAAAAAAGGACAAAAAAAAAAAAACGTTAAGCAATAAAATATTTTCCAAAATGTCTTCCAAAACAAAAAAAAAGCAAAAAAAAAAAACAAAAAAAAAAAAACAAAAAAAACCAATATGTTTTCCCAAAGAAAAAACAAAAAAACAAAAACAAAAACATTTTTTTTAACAAAACACAAAAAACCAAAAAACGGGGAAAGTAACAAAAAAACATACTTTAGACTTCAATTTCCAAAATAAAACCAAAAACCAAAACCAACCCCTAGGATCTCATTCTCCACTTCAAACAAAAACCCAAAACTTTTAGGATTCCCTTTAGAAATTTAGGGTAAATCCATTTTAACCATGACTTTAATAAATAACTTAGCTAAATAAAAATTATAGACTTTTTAGAAATCTAACCCCGTAATGGTAGTGCAAATAAAAATAGAAACCTCCTCCTCCAAAATAGATACCGAAAGGGCGCTATATGGGTGCTAACTTTCCTACACGTAACCGACTTCCAACCTCTCTCTCGATAACGCAGTACCACACGTTTAAACTACTCAAAGTAAGGGTATCCAACCGTATCTCCCAAAAAACAAGTTTGGTGGCGACTAATTTTCTCACCATTGGTTTAGTTTGGGCTCACCCCAATGAGTCCCAGATTTAAAACCAAGGTTGATGAGCACTGGTCTTCGAGTGTTGGATTGGATTTCGCTATGTTTGCAACACTCTAGTTGTCACACCATATATTGACAGTAACTCCACGTGACTCCCAAGTCTAACAGTGAGTGTGAATCCGCATCCCGAGTATACGCAAATTCTGTAGCTACATATTCAGTTTTCAACAGTGTTGTAAGCCACATTGTTATGTTTATGGCTCAACCATGCAACACACGTAGAGCCCGGATAAAATTGTAGCCACCGGTGTAACGTCTATCATCACTGTTCGTAGTCCAGCTCACATCAGCTGATGCTCGGAATTCAATGGAATCTTGAGGGATACCGGAACCCCATTTCTAGTGTACCATGGGTATCTAAGGATTTGTTTGACCGCAAAAACAAGTGAGACTCTTGGGATCGACTTGGTATCTTCTTTACTTGACACACAAACTTGCATCAAATCATGTCCTGGAGGGTCAGAATATATAGGAGGCTTCCAATCATGCCTCGATACTCTTTCGATTTATACTTGTGCCTTCCCGATCTTTGTAATTTGCAACCTGTAGTTCACTGGTGTTTTGACAAGCTTACATTAGTGATCAAAACCAACTAAACCCGTGAACCTAACCAAACCAAACCATTTGGACCAAAAAATAGTTTTAAAATTATATTGGTTTATTTGATTCGTATTTTTGGAGAACCGATGTTATTGGTCGATTCACGATTTCGTTTGTTCGGTTACTAAACCGATCGAATATAATCTAGTAAAAGCGTGACATTACCCAGCTACTACTCTCCCACTTCCCACCCTTAAGACCATCCTAGGTTTTGAATTGATCCCCTAAAGTCGAAAGGCCAAAGGTCGAGGACCTCGACTCCACATTGCTCAGCTTCCCAACGTTCCCCGTTGCCCACTTCCCCCACTTCCTTTTCGGATCTACTCGCCTTCGCAGTCATACTTCATTTTTCAGGTCCCACACTCGCTCTATCCACAATCTCCACTCCTCCATCTCTCAACGGTTATCATGCCCTGAGGTTATGTCGTTTCCAGGTAGCATGCAACAAGGATTGTGTAATGTCGGTTTACGTGTGGAATGGAAGGTTCCTGGTTTGGCCCTGGAACTGTTGGGTTCTATGAGGATGGGAGGGTTTGAGCCTGATGCTGTCACTTGGAACACCTTAATGGATGCTTACTGCCGAATGGGTTGCTGCCACGAGGCTCGGAAAATCTTTGAACAGATGAAAGAACCTGGTGTCATTGCATTTACCACTTTAATCTCCGGTTATTCGCGGGTTGGGGAACCACAAAGCAGCCTCGTGAAGTGTTTAGAGGAATAATGAATAGAGGGGTGTCTTTGCCCGACCTTGATCCCTACCAGCGTCCTTGTCTCGTGCTGGGCATCTCGGGTAGGCTTTGTCGAATGGACAAGAAGTGCACGCTCATTGGCATTAAAACTGGATTCTGGTTTTGGTTTATCGTCGTTCTACGATTCCCCATTGGTGCTGCATTGGTTAGGATGTACGCCCAAAGTGGGAGAATCCTGGTATGCTAGAGGCGTGTTTGGGTTGATGAACCAATGCAGTGTCGTTACTTTGGAATGCCATGATTATGGCTTGAGCATCTGAAAGATGGACATGGAGCCCTTGAATGTCTTAGAGAAATGCGACGAATTGGGGTTGAGATCAACCACATTACAATATCTGCCGCGTTGCCCATATGCGACCTCAAATCTGGGAAGGAGGTTCACGCATATATGAGGAGGAAACAGTTTGGAGGATTTGATCGCTTTAGGGTGGAAACGCACTGAGATTCACATGTACTCCAAATGTGGGTGCATTGGAGCTGCATACTCTGTGTTTTCCAATATGGTTGCTCCAGATTTAGTATCATGGAACACGATGATTCACGGGCTCGGTACGGCCATCTCAGGCGTAGCGGCAATTGAGCTTCTTCAGGAAATGGTAGTCAGGCCTGGGCTCCGACCAAGGGACCTTCACATCCATTTTATCTACCTGCAGCCACTCAGGACCACCGATGAAGGGCTAAAACTGTTCAAAACCATGACTGAAGACCACGGGGTTGCACCAAAGATGGAGCATTTTGCTTGTGTAGTGGATATGTCGGCACGTATTGGTCGGCTGATGGATGCAGTTCAATTTGTAAAGGGTATGCCAATGGAAGCTGATAAATCTATTTGGGGGACTGCTTGCAGCGAGTCGGGACCAGCAGAGTGTTGTTGTGGGAAAGCTGTCTGCTGAATGTTTGTTTCGGCTGGAGCCTGAGCATGCTGGGAATTATGTAACATCGGCAAGCATATATGCAAACGCTGGAAGATGGGATGATGCCGTTGGAGTGAGGAAGCTCATGGAAGGGAGAGGGCTATGAAGCCGTCAGGTTGTAGTTGTATTGAGTCTAGAAATTGAACAATTGAACCTCTACGATAATTCAGCTCAACAACAAAAGAATAACCCCTATTTGACTCGACTATTACACTCTTTCCTTGCATTTTAGTTAATTGTATCTTGGTTTTACATGTGAATATATCATTACTATGCATCTATTTTCACATTTTTATGAATGCTAGGTAAATCATTTTAAGGTGCTAATTATTAAAAATGTGAAATATTACGCTTCCTAAAATCTTGAGAGTTAGAAGCTTACCGCGATTGAGTGGTTGGACTAAGCTTGGATTGCAATGGTTGAAAGAACAGAAAAGAAAAAGGATTATGTAAAATTCATTACCATTTTGAAGGGAAGCAAGAGCTACCCACCGGTGTTGAGAGCTATCTGCGACCAAGTGTCACGCCTTGAGCATTTGGAACGTCTCGTATGGCACAATTCAAATTCTTGTGTTCGGGCTACTTGAAGAAACAACGTAGAGTGAAAGATTCCGGAGACAAGTTCATGTGAAAGAGTAAATGGTATTTTTTTTCGAAGTTTAAACATACTTATCCGATTTAGCAATGCAGTAAATACCTGTTTAAACGTGAATTTGATTTTCAACAAGAAAGCGATCTGACCATCACTATAGGATTTGGTCACATCTGCAGCCATTTTTCCTATGAAATCAAAGTAGGATGAAATCAGCTTATATGTGCGCTAAACGATAAAATTTCATAAATCACCATTCCCACAAATTAAAATAATTCATACAATATATTTATTGTATATATATTTAATACAAAAATTCAATCAAATTTCAAATCATGTAAATATTTATTTTTTAAAATACAATATTAACTTATAAGCATATCTAAATTTAAAATAAACTTGGCTAACAAACTCTAAAAGTGTATTAAGTTTGATTAAAAATAAGAGAAATATTATAATAATTTTTGAAATACTAAATTGACGTTGACATCATACACTCGTGATACCATATCTACAATAGAAAAAATAAAAAAACATAACTCTGTTTAATCGGTCATGATTTCACGCTAATACTTATATATCCTAACTGTCTAATCATGATAGAATGAGGGTTAATTGTAACCAATTAATTTGAAAGTTTTTTAATTGTCAAACACATATATATCACACAAGAGTGGAGGGCAATGAACAAGCGGTTAGGGTTCGTTCCACTTCTCCAATGGTTTTTAGTTGGCCAATTGCTCAGTCTGCTCAAGGTGACGGAAAGGGCTTGGTTGGATAAAATAAATATGTTCAATTCCTCACTTGTAAATCTAAATAAAAAAAATATTAAAATAATAAAAATAATAATGTGTAATAAAGGCAGTAAATTTTAAATGAGTATCAATTTAGTTATTGAATTTTCAAATAAAGCAATATAACTCTTGAACTCCAGATGAAGGAATAATTGAACTCCTCAACTTAATATGAATTTTTTAGTCTCTAAACTTATAATAAGACCGATTAGACTCCCAACTCCTAGAAAATGCTTTTGTAAGATTTCAAGTTTAACAATATGAAAAATTAGAAGTTTTTTTCAAGTTCATGATTTAAAAATTGGTCAGCTATAAAAATAATTTAAATGTTCACTACTTAATACTGAGCTTAATTATGCATTTTCCCTAATAATTATAATAAAGTTTGAACCGAAGACCGGATTCCTGAACCTGCGCCCCAATTCCCCAAATCCCAATCTCATCCGTTGTCCGCCGTTTGTTTCTCCCGAAAATCTGAGATTTTCTAGGGGAAAACATGGAATCGATACCCGTGAATTGGGACTTTTCCATCTCTGGTGATTGACTTCGCCAAATCGGAGAACTTGATCGAAGCTCCGGTGTCGCCGTGTTCTTCCCCGCCGCCGTCTTCGCCTTCGTCGTCGTATCACTCACGCTTGATCGTTCTTCAGATTAGGCGGTCTCTGGTGGTCGGTGACATCGATGCCGCCATAGATCTCATCCGACTCCACGCCCCTCTCCTCCTCGATGATCATAGACTTCTCTTCCGATTGCAGAAGCAGGTAATTCGTGGGTCTTTTTCCCTCGTTAAATAGCGCTTCCATTTTGTTGCTGATGGAAATCGGATAAGATAAGATTTTGTTTTTGATCTTATAGTCACTGTGTGATCACTGGCGTTGAGCTGTTATATTATAGGGATTGTTAGGTTCCGAATTTTATGGATCTGGTGAGTGTTTCTGTCCAGCTTTGAGGAGGGATAACTAATCTATGGCTGTTTCTCGTGGAATTAGTTCTTGTTTAATGGATTAGAAAATGAAATCGAATAAGAGAGAGTTCTGTTTTCTGTCATTTGGATTTAAGAAATGGAACTTCAGGGTCAGTGACGAGTTGTTGTACAACTTACACATGTATAAAACAATTTTTATGATAAATACATACATATATATAATTTAGAGGAATTACGTAAATAGACCTTGTAAGTATGCCGTTTTCCATTTTTAAGTTAGCAGTCAAGCAGGCATATTATGCATTATGCATCTGATCAAAATTGTGGTTGGCGGTTTTTTAAGTTTATTGTTACTATAGTTTTTGTATTTTGTTGCTCTTGGTAAAGAAATTTATTGAGCTTTGAGGAGGGGGCTGCAGAGGATCGCAAGTCTGCAATTGATTGCCTAAGGACTGATCTCGCACCTTGTGCTCTCCATGCGTACTCCGGTAATATATTTTTCGGTCTCTCCCTCGTATGATACAACTGCTCGTTATAGCTATTTCATTTGTTACTTCACCTGGTGCTTATAATTTTCTTTTTTTTTCCATGGGAGAGCCTGGTTCTTATTTTGCAAATAAATAAGCAGATTTGGGTTTCAGTAAAACATGGCCATATATTTTTCTGAGAAGAATTTATTTTTATTTTACAAATAAACATGTATGCATTTTAATAAAAACTAGGCTTATAACCAATAATTGTTTGCCAGAAGAAGTAAGGACTGAATGTGACCATATAGGATACTCGGCTAATTAATTATAAGAAGCACTGAAAACTCTATTGAGAATAATAATAATGATAATAATAATTTTTTTTAAAATTCTGTGTATCAACCATTATTCAAAATTTCAAATGATAATTCAAATGTTGACTATGCTACCCCTCAGAGAAATTCTTCCTTTGTTCCTCCACCCCTGATGTAAACATATGCATGATGCATCACATGTAAGTTGCTATCCTTTCCGTTATTTGTTGGGTTGACTTATGTTTATCTTTTATGTTTAAGGAAGCATATGAGGAATTTAAGCATGTAATTCTTTGCCCCTTATATATGAGAAAGATGATCAGACATCTCCAGTAGCTAATGAGGTGAGCAGTACATATTCTTTTTGATATCTTGGTGTTTTGCACTTATCATGCATCTTAGGCTTTTTGAATTGTTAGTTATAGGATTCATTCTGTCATTGATGCAAGAAAAGCATATGTTTCAACTAATGTTATTATTTCTGCTATTTTTGATAATTTGAAGATCTATAGCAATGCATTTGGAATTTAATATGTACAATTTCTGTATTTTGGGCTTCGATGAAACGAACTTAGGCTTAGTTGTTGGACTTAGCTGTTGAGGGTATAGTTAGAGTTATATGCCATTATACAGAAAGCCTGAGGCACACTGATGTAATAGTTAGTTTTGATAATTTATTGAATTTTTGACTTTTCAAGAAATATCTCTCCATCAGCATCCTTTCATTCTTTTACCCTGCTCCTCTCTGTGTTTCAGTGGTCCGACAAGAGTGAGGTTTGATATTGCAGGATTGATGTCCTCTGTTTTAAGAGCTCATTTGCACGCATATGATCCTGTATTTTCAATGGCTTTGCGATATCTAATAAGGTTATTTGTTAACTATAGAAAATATAGTTTCATTGGTTGATTTTTCATTCCATTTCAGTCCTCCCCTCACCCCCTAGAAATATTTATGACTTTGGCTGCTTAATTTTCTTTTAGTCCACCACTTCTTCCCATCATGCAGCAGGCATAAAGGATTTTGCCTTCACACACCGTATTGCGTCACCAATCTCAGACCTTACTGAGAGATTGCTCCTTGAGGAACGTGACCCCTCCTGCAACACCCCGCGCAGAATCTGTATAGCACCTCCATTTGATGAGGTGAGTTAAACAATCTGCCATTGCTTGTATTGTATTTAAGAACTACCCCCTCAGACGTGTGCACATTGGTCATCATCATTATTTCTGATCTAGGACAGACATTGTACTTTTTTAATTTTGAACATTTATTTCCGGAGTTGGGGTATGATATCCAGGCCCTTGCACATGCTGTTGAACCTAATTAGACAAGGGGCAGTTGACAGCTTGAGATTTGCTAGGGGTGATCTATTTCAGGCATTTCAGGCTTTCATCTTTTCTGACTGCTGTTGTCTTCCTATTTAATGCATTTAAAATATTAATGTGATTATTTTGATCAGATTTTTTCCCAACATTCTTACCATTTTCACATTGGAATCTTATCTTTCATCTGTGTTTGCCTGCATTTTCGAGAACCTGTGATCATCCCTTTGATCAGCTAGTGACTAGGGGACATACTGTTGTCCCCCAATAAATCAGTGTCAACATAGGGAGGCACTCAGGCAAATCTTCATGTTCTGCCTTTTCTCCCTTTCAATTGAGATTCCTTCACCTTATACTGATGGATTGAGCTCCTTGTTCAACCTGGGAACTAGAAAACATTATCAAGTCAGAAATTCTAGCCATAGTCCATTTGGGAAGTCACACTCTTGATTGGAAATCATAATCTTCGCACCCTTCCTTCCTTTTCTTGCTTTTTTTTTCAATCACTTATCTGGCAGAGAGAGAGAGAGAGAGAGAGAGAGAGAGAGAGAGAGAGAGAGAGAGAGAGAGAGAGAGAGAGAGAGAGAGAGAGAGAGAGAGGGGAGGTTACATGTGGTGATGTTATGTGTTTATGCCCTACAAAAAGCACTCATTGCGCATCCACATGCACAAAACCAATTTAAATAAAATTCCTCACTCCTGTTCCTTTTAGAAACATGATACCACAATTTTTTGGAACTTCTCCATCTCTCCATCTTTCTAAAATTTTGTGTGAAATGTCGGTTATTCGCCGATCAATCTCATTCACAGATCCAAACACGCTCAATAGATAACAAGTCAATTGAACTTGGCATAGTTTTTTAAACATCTCTTAGCATCCCCTTGATTGTGCAAGGTGCTGGAGCGCTTTGTCACACTAGAAAGGCATGTGCCTTGGACACCATTTTGGTCCAAATGCACACCTTGGACCCCCATTTGTTCTAGGTAAGAGCCATGAGAAGTTTATTTATTTATTTAAATCTTCTTCATAGGCAAGGCAAAATGACGGCGTTTTGCCTTGTTGTTTTAAGCTCCAACCTTTGCAAAACTTCATTTTGCCGTAAGTTCTAAAAAAGTTAACCAAACTATGAAATTTCTCTCCCCTACACTATCTTCTTCCCGAAGAGCAACATCTAGAGTTCTCCCGTTGTAACTGTTGTGTGCCATGGAGCTTCTGTTCTCCTTTACAGTCTCTTCTTCTCAGCCATGCTATTTTAGGCGACAAATTCTCCTCTTGCAGCACTCTTCCTCATTCATTGTCCTTTCCAACAGCCACTGCTCCCTTCTATCAAGCAGTAGCTGTCCGCTCAGCCCCTGCTTCGCTTTCCAGCAGTCCCTCTTCGTCAAGGGTTGGAAGCAACTTCTTTTGATCATCAATTTATTAATTGGTTAGTATTTACCTAAACAAATAAATTTATTCCTAACTTTTATTTTTTATTTGAATTATGTTTGAATGATGTTTTAATTTAGTTTTTTGGGGTTTGCTTTTAATTTTTAATCATACAAATTAATGTGTTTTATTTAATTGATTATATGGTTTTGTATTGTACTATAAATTTTTTCCGTGTTTATTTTATGGTCCCTACAGCAGAATGACCACCATTGTTGTTGGTGGCAGTAGGGTTGATGCTTGTAACATTTTTGGTTCTTCCTATGATCTAAAATTTAAGTCTAAGCTAAAAAGATTTTGGTTGATAGTATGGATATTAGTTTGATTTGAATAATAAAATTGATGAGAAGTGCAAATTTTAGATAAAGATACTAAAGCACAAATTTTAAATTAAAAGATTATTGGGTCAGGGATATGATGACGTAACCAAATGTTTAAGCCTTTAAGGGTAACAAAAGTAATTTTCAAAGAGATGAGAGATCACAAATTCTAGTTCGGATTTGCTGCTAATCTCCCATAAATATTAGCACCATACTAATATTTATTATTTTGGTGCTCCGTTGATATTTATTTCAAATCAATCAAGTTAGATTAAATGTTCATATAATATATGGGATACATGTAAAAATTTTTCGATAATCTAATGGTTAAATTTTGTGTAATTTTAATTGAAAAAAAAGTCAAAAGATTAATAAAAAAATTATAGATACATTCTACATGAATATTTAATTTAACGGTCAATTTTTTAAAACAAATATCAACTGAAAGTACCAAAATAATGGGAATTAGCACGATGTTATTTTTTATTAGATGAAAAGCAACTTTCAACTTAGATTTCACACACACACAAGAAAAAAAGAAAGAGAGAGAGAGAGAGAGGCGAGGGATCGACGATAGTGGTGTGATGAATCAAAATAAGTTACAATGACTTAAAAGGAAGTGAGGGCACAAGTTCAAAGAAAAATGGTTATAAGGTATAGTTATGGTTCAAAGTATCGGATGATTCTAAGGTGACTGGATGAGTCGGGACGAGGTATTAGGTCGTGCCCTGATACATCATACATTCTGAATTTAATGTGTCTTGGGAATCTGTTGAGATTCTCAGGCTTCATAAAATAGAAGCCTTGAGATTTTGGCATTTTCTCAGAAATAGAAGCAAACGACCATCCTTGTATTATTTAAACAACCAACATTTCACGCTTTGCTCTCTCTTTCTTTCCTCTTCTATCCTTTTCTTATTTTTCTCGACACTACAT
>JAKCVP010000084.1:0-29283 GCA_023512835.1 Taxillus chinensis
GGGTAACACCTTACTATTTGTGAATTACGTTCCCCTATGTGAATAATGTAGGCCATAGTGTCCTTTAACTTTTAATAATTCTTAGTAGTTGTTTTTAACAATCCATTCGAGACGTTAAAATTAATTGCATATGGGTGCCTAACGTGAAGACACTAGCCTTTTTTATTTGTAATTGAGACAAAAACTTGGGATTTATACAATTTCCCTTGAGGTTGTAATCTCTGTATTCTCTTATTGCTATGATATAATTGACTCGATGTATAAAATAGGTCACCTCCAAAGGGTTGTCACATTGGGCTAAGCACGTACAACTTGTCCCCTTTGAATCTTTCGGGAAAATTTCATTCCGTTGTCTGATTCATCCATTCGGCGTGTCGTAAATCAACTAAATAATCAACTCAAACCTAAAAAAGTTATTAGCCTTTTCATTTGTAGTTCATCTAAATCTTGGGTTCATCCTGCCGAACAGAGGTTTTCACGTCGTTGGTTCATTATTGATAATATGGGATTGGACTCGTGTAATATTACCTACCTCCGTGGAGTACGTCCTATTGTGTGTGAAACTTACGTATTTACTATGGGGGCTTCTAACCTTTACCTAACATTACTTTTTGTTTTTGATTGATCCATTCGAGACACTAAAATTAACTAAGTAGCGTAATTCCCTAACTTCAGGATGCTACCTTTTTATTTGAAACTTCACATAACGGTTCATCGTCTTCTATGGAGGTTTATACTTCGCTTATTCATTACCAAAAATAAGGATTACACTTTATGTGGGGAAACACCTCACTATCGTGGATTATGTGCCATTGTGTAAACCATGTACAATATGTGTTTGTTTCACCTTAACGATCATTACTTGCTTTTCAATCGATCATCTGATATTTTGGAAATTAATTAAATTGCCAACCCTAGTCCGCATAATGGGCCTCTATTTGTAATCAATAAATAATGAATTTATCTATTTCACGGAGGTCGTGGACTCTTGTATCTCTTACTACTACTAGTGGAGCAAGCATCACAGGAAATGCCACACCTCCGTAGTACATCACCCTGGCGAATAACGACGACTTGTATCCCTCTTAATCTTCATGAAAATTACTCTCACAGCCTTCTGATTCATCGATTTAAAGAGTCGTAAATTGACTGAATAACCAATCCAAACCTAAACTTACTAGCCCTTTCATTTGCAATTAAACAAACACGAGGCTCATCCATTTTAACAATGCTTAACCTTGTTTATCCATTATTAACAATTATGGACAGACCTGCATGTAACACCTCATCGTGTGGAGTACATCCTCTTGTGTGAACCCCTTCCCAAAATGTGTTCTTTCAACCCATTAATAAACGCTACTTTTTGCTTTTAATTGTCCTCTAAATACCAAATATTAAATAAATAAAGAAACAATACCTCAAGTGCAAGAATCCCTTTTTATTCGTAAATGAAACATATACTTGGTTCATCCACCCTAATGAGGTTTTAGCCTCGTTTATTCCTTAGTCATAATTGTGGATTAGACTTCGCTTTTGCAACACCTTACTACCGTGAATTACATTCCCCTATGTGAATAACGTATAACATATGGTTTTCAACTTTTTAATAACTTTAGTTGTTTTTAACAATCCATTCGAGATGTTAGAAATTAATTAGATAGCCGGGCTTCAACGTGGAAGACACTAGCCTTTTATTTGTAATTGAGACAAAACTGGATTTATACAATTTCCATGGGGAGGTCAGAACTCCTCAGATTCCTTATTGCCATGATATAATCAGGCTGGATGTATAAAATAAATAGCCAAAGGGTTGTTACATTGGGCGAAGCACGTACAACTTGTTTCCTTTGAATCTTTCGAAAAATTTCATTCGTTGTCTCGATTCATCCATTCTACAAGTAACAAAATCAACTAAATAATCAACTCAAACCTAAAGTTATTAGCCTTTTCATTTGTAGTTCAATCAAATCTTGGGTTCATCCCCCTCTAATCAGGTTACATCGTTTATTCATTATTATAGTGGGATTGGACTTGGTAGTGGTAATAACATCTCCTCACTTCATGGGAGTACGTCTCATTGTGTGAACGAGCGCACAACATAAAATGTCCTTTTAACCTTTAAATAACATTACTTTTTGTTTTTGATTGATCCAATCGAGACACTAAAAATTAATTAAGTAGTTGCATCTAACTTCGTAGGATGCTAGCTTTATTTGAACCTATTACACTAATTATCATTTCGTTGCCTATAGAGGTTTATACCGTTTATTCATTAGTCAAAATAAGGATTAATTTTTGCGTGGGAAACACCTCACTACTCATGGATTACGTGTCATTGTGTGAACCATGTACAATATGTGTTTGTTTCACCTTTAACGATCATTACTTGTTTTTCAATCGATCGATTCGATATTTTGGAAATTAATTAAATTGCCAAACCCTAATCTCTAAGATACTAGCCTTCTATTTTTAATTTAAATAACAACGAATTTATCTATTTCGACGGAGGTCGTGACCTCTGTATTCCTTAGCCACTACTAGTGAAGGCACTCAGTGTAGGAAATGCCACACTCAGAGGAGTACATCACCCTGGCTAATAATTACTATATCATCCTCTAATCTTTCGTGAAAATGACTCTTCATTGCCTTTGATTCATCGATTTGAAGAGTCGTAAATCACTGGAATAAACTAATCCAAACCTAAAAGCACATGAAATTCTTCATTTAATGAAACATTACAGGTTCATCCATTTTAACACGGTTTTAACTCATGGTATCCATTATTAACAATTATTGATTAGACCGTGCTGGTAACACCTTAACATCGTGGAGTACATCCTCTTGTGTGAACCGCTCACAAAATGTGTTCTTTCAACCATTAATAAATGTCACTTTTGTTTTTGAGCTTATCCTTCGAAAACACCCAACATTAAATAAATAGCAAAACAATACCTTACGGTAAGAACCTTTTTATTTGTAAATTAAACATATACTAAAGCTCATCCACCCCATTTGTAGGTTTTAGCCTCGCTTATTCTCGAGTCATAATTGTGGATTAGACTCCCTTTGGGTAACACCTTACTACCGTGGAATTACGTTCCCCATGTGAATAACGTATAACATATGTTTTTTTAACTTTTAATAACTTGGGCTTTTTTTAATAATCCATTCGAGACGTTAGAAATTAATTAGATAGCCAAGCTCAACGCCAAGACACTAGCCTTTTTATTTGTAATTGAGACAAAATCCTGGATTTATACAATTTCGTGGAGGTTGTAACCTCTTGTATTCCTTATTGCTATGATAATTGACTCGATGGGGTATAAAATAGGTCACCTCCAAAGGGTTGTCACATTGGGCTAACCACGTACAACTTCTGTTTCCGTGAATCTTTCGGAAAATTTCATTCTATGTTCTATTCATCCATCTTTGTCGTAAATCAACTAAATAATCAACTCAAACCTAAAGTTATTAGCCTTTTCATTTGTAGTTCAATCAAATTTTGGGTTCATCCCCTCTGAATGAGGTTTTCAATGCTGTTTATTCATTATTGATAATAGTGGATTGGACTTGGTGTGGGTAATAATACCACCCTCCAGGAGTACGTCTCATTGTGTGAACTACATACAAAATACGTGTCCTTTTAACCTTAAATAACATTACTATCTTCTTATCGATCCATTCGAGACACTAAAAATTAACTAAGTAATGGGAATTCCTAACTTCAGGATGTGCTACTTTTATTTTGAGGTAAGAACCCACATAACGGTTCATCGTTTCCTATGTACTATTATACCTCGTTAGTTCATTACCAAAATAAGGATTACACTTTCATGCAAACACCTCACTATCAGGATTACGTGTCATCATATGAACTATGTACAATATGTGTTTGTTTTCGACTTTAACGATCATTACTTGTTTCTTCAACCCATCGATTCGATATTTTGGAAATTAATTAAATTGCCTTTTTTTTTTTTCTATTTGTAATCAAGCCATAAATAATTAATTTATCTCCATTTCCTTGACGAGGTCGTGACCTCAGGGGATCCTTAATATTACTAATGCGAGTGCATCAGCAGTGTACAATGGTTTTTTCTACTCACCTTCGAGTACATCACCTGGGGCGAATAACGATCACTTGTATCCTCTTAATCTTTCATGAAAATTACTTCTCATCGCTTTGATTCATCGATTTAAAGAGTCAGAAATCGACCAAATAACCAATCCAAACCTAAACTGATTAGTCTTCATTTGTAATTGAAACAAAAACGAGGTTCATCCATTTTAACAATGGTCTTAACCTTGTTTATCCATTATTAACAATTATGGATTAGAGACTGTGCAGGTAACACCTTAAGATCAAAGGAGTACATCCTCTTAAAAATCCTCCCAAAATGTGTTCTTTCAACCATCAATAAACGTCACTTTTTGCTTTTGATCATCCTCAAACAATTTTTCAACATAAATAAATAGCAAACAATACCTTAAGGTAGTAACCTTTTTATTCGTAAATGAAAAACATATATTTGGTTCATCCACCCTAATAAGAGAGGCTTTACCCTCGCTTATCTCTTTTTAATTTGCTAATTCGTGGATTGCACTTTTGGGTAACACCCCAATAATGTGAATTACATTCCCCTATGGAATAACGTATAATATATGTCTTTTTAACTTTTAATAACTTTAGTTGTTTTTAATAATCCATTCGAGACGTTAAATTAATTAGGGGGGCAATGGCCTAACGTGAAGACATGTCGTAGCTTTTTATTTGTAATTGATACAAAACTTGGATTTAATAATTTTCGTGAGGTCAGAACTCTTTGTATTCCTTTTATTGCTATGATATAATAGACTAATGTATAAAATAGGTCACCTCCAAAGGGTTTGTGTCACACTGGGCAAAGTGACGTACAACTTGTCCTTTGAATCTTTCTTGAAAATTTCATTCCGTTGTTCGATTCATCCATTCGATGGTCGAAATCAACTAAATAATCAACTCTAACCGGGAGTTATTAGCCTTTTCATTTGTAGTTCAATCAAAATCTTGGGTTCATCCCAATGTGGGTTTTCACGCCGCTTTCTTCTCGATCTAGTTATCGATAATAAGGATTCGACTTGGGCAAGTAATAATACCATCCTCGCAAGGAGCACGCCTCATCGCGGTGAACTGGGCACAACATGTGTCCATTAACCTTTAATCTAACATTACTTTTTGCTTTTGATTGATCCAATGGTGACTCTAAAAATTGATTAAGTAAATAGACCTTAACTTCTCAGGATGCTAGCTTTTTATTTGAAACTCATACACATAACGGTTCATCGTTTCCTATAGAGGTTTATACCTCGCTTATTCATTAGTCAAAATAGTGGATTACACTTCAAGGTGGGAAACACCTCACTACCTGCGTGGATTACGCGCCATTGTGTGAACCATATGCGACAATATGTGTTTCATTTACCTTTAACGATCATTACTTGTTTTTCAATCGATCTATCTTGATATTTTTGAAATTAATTGCACTGCCAACCCTAGTCGCGATACTAGCCTTCTATTTCTAACTTGAAATAAATAACGAATTTATCTATTTCGACGGAGGTCGCGACCTCGGTATTCCTTACTACCACAACATGTAGGATTTCCCACAGTAGGAAACGCCACACTGGGCAGAGTACATCACCCTCAAAGTAATAACGTAACACTTGTATCCTCTTAATCTTTCATGAAAATGATCTCAGCTTTGATTCATCGATTTAAAGAGTCGAAATCGATCGAATAACCAATCCAAACCTAAAGTTACTAATTTCCTTTCATTCTAAATCAAAAACAACATTTGCCGTTCATCCATTTAAACAATGGTTTTAACCTTGTCATCCACTATTAACAATTATAGATTGTAGACCGTGGTCAGGTAAATGCACCTTAAGATCATCGGAGTACATCCTCTTGTGTGAACCGCTCACAAAATCGTGTTCTTTCAACCATTAATAAACGCCACTTTTGCTTTTGATCATCCTTTCGAAACACCAAATATTAAATAAATAAAGGAAACAATACCTAAGGTAGTAACCTTTTTATTTGTAAATCTAAACATATACTGTGTTCATCCACCCTACTGGAGGTTTTAGCCTCTTTGCCATTCCTTTTTTTTATCATAATCAGATTGGGATCACTCAGTAACACCTTAATATCGTGAATTACGTTCCCCTATGGTAATAACGCATAACATATGTCTTTTTAACTTGGGTAACTTTAGTTGTTTTTAAATAATCCATTCAGATTTTTAGAAAATTAATTGTGATAAATGCTAAGCCTAACTAAAGTATACTCCAATTTTTATTTGTAATTGAGACAAAACTTGGATTTATACATAATTTCGGAGCATAAACTCTATCTTTATCGCTATGATATAATAGACTGGATGTATAAAATAGGTCACCTCCAAAGGGTTGTCACATTGGAAGTACATTGATAACTTGTTTCCTGGAATCTTCTAGAAAATTTCATTCCGTTGTTCGATCCATCCATTCATGCGATCGAAATCAAATTCAAATAATCAACTCAAACCTAAAGTTATTAGCTTATCGTTGTATTCAACGAAATCTTGGGTTCATCCCCTGGGGTAGATTTTCATGTTCGTGCGCGATTATTTATAATAAAGGATTCGAATTCTCAGGTAATATTACCTTACCTCCGTGTGGAGCACGTCTCATTGTGTGAACTACATACTTCATGTGTCCTTTTTAACCTTAAATAACATTACTTTTTGTTTTTTGATTGATCCATTCAGACACTGCTAAAAATTAACTATAATGTATGACTCCCAACTTCACAGATGCTATCTTTATTCAATCCCATACATAACGGTTCATCGTTTCTCTATGAGTTTATACGTCGTTATTCATTAGTCAAAATTGTGTATTACACTTTGCGTGGGGAAACACCTCACTACCGTGGATTATAAAGCATTGTGCAACCATGTACACATGTGAGCTGTTTTCACCTTTAATGATCTGTTACTGAGTTTTAACCTATTAGATTGGATATTTTGAAATTAATTAAATTGCCAACCTTAAGTCCAAGATTACCAGCTTCATTTAATCGAAATAACAACGAATTTATCTATTTTGAGCTGGAGGGCTTCGACCCTTGTATCTCTTTTACTACTACTAGTAAGGTACTGTTAGAATGCCACTCCTAGCACATCACCTTCGCTAATAACGCACGACTTGTATCCTCTAATCTTTTCATGAAACAATTTCATGCCTTGATTCATCGATTTAAAGAGTCGTAAATCGATCGAATAACCAATCCAAATCAAAGTTATTATATTCCTTTCTTCTATTGCAATTTGAAACAAATACTTTGTTCATCCATTTTGTAATGAAGTGGTTTTAACCTGTTGATCCATTATTAACAATTATAGATTAGAGACCTTTTGGTTCACCTTAGTACTGCGGAGTACATCCTCTTGTGTGAATCGCTCACAAAATGTGTTCTTTCAAACCATTAATAAACGTCACTTTTTGCTTTTGATCGATCCTTTCTAAAATTAATTCCAAATATTAAATAAATAAAGAAAAAACAATACCTAAGGTAAGAATCCTTTTATTTGCAAATAAAGATATACTAGGTTCATCCACCCTAATGTAGGTTTTAGTCTTGTTTATTCTTAGTCATAATCAGATTAAGACTCCGTTTGTAACACCTTACTATCAGAACATGCTCTGCCAACAATTTATTAACATATGTATTTTTTAACTTTTAATAACTTTAGTTGTTTTTAACAAACTATCTCTGAGACGTTAGAATTAATTAGATAGGAATGGCCTAACGGAAGACACTAGCCTTTTTATTTGTAATTGAGACAAAACTTCTGGATTTATACAATTTCGTGGAGGTTGTAACCCTCTGTATTCCTTATTGCTATGATATAATTGACTCGATACAAAATAGGTCACCTCCAAAGGGTTGTCACATTGGGCGACATCGTACAACTTGTTTCCTTGAATCTTCTGAAAATTTCATTCGTTGTCTATCTTATCCATTCGGCGTGTCGAAATCAACTAAATAATCAACTCAAACCTAAAGTTATTAGTCTTTTCATTTGTAGTTCAATCAAATCTTGGTTCAACTCGTCAGTATAGAGGTTTTCACGTCGTTTATTCATTATTGACACAAGTGGATTGGACTGGTAAGTAATATTGCACTCACCTCAGTGGATTACGTCTCATTGTGTGAATCTACGTGATAACATGGCTCTTTCTAACCTAGCGAACATTACTTTTGTTTTTGATCGATCCATTCCGAGACACTGCCACAATTAATCAAGTAATGCACTCCAACTTCACAGATAAAGTGTATTCGAAACCCATTACATAACCATATCACTGCTTCCTCATGTGAGGTTTATACCCTCGTTTATTCATTAGTCAGCATGCGGGATTACACTTTGCGTGGGGAAACACCTCATCATCCAGGGATTATGTGCCATCGCGTGAACCATGGCCAATACGTGTTTGTTTCACCTTAACGATCATTACTTGTTTTCTCAATCGATCGATTCGATATTTTGGAAATTAATTAAATTGCCAACCCTAGTCTCGAAGATACTAGCCTTCTATTTGTAATGAATAAATAACGATCTGTCTATTTCCTTGACGGAGGTCGTGACCTCTTGTATTCCTTACTACTACTAGTGGAGTTGCATCGTGTAGGAAATGCCACACCTCCGTAGAGTATATCACTCCCGGGGGCGAATAACGACGACTTGCATCCTCTTAATCTTTCATGAAAATTACCATAAATTTCTTTGATTCATCGATTTAAAGAGTCAAATTGATCAATAACCAATCCAAACCTAAACTTACTAGCCCTTCATTTGCAATTGAAACAAATACGAGGCTCATCCATTTTAACAACTGGTTTAACTTGTTTATCCATTATTAACACTTGCGGATTAGAGACCGGGCAGGTAACACCTTAGTACCAAGTGGAGTACATCCTCTTGTGTGAACCCCTCCCCAAAATGTGTTCTTTCAACCATTAATAAACGCCACTTTTTGCTTCTTTGACGATCCTTTCGAAACACCAAATATTAAACAAATAAGAAACAATATCTTAAGGTAGTAACCTTTTTTATTTGTAAATAATACTATATACTAAAGTTCATCCACTCTAATAGAGTTTAAATTTTTGCCATTCCTTACCATGGCATCAGGGGGGATGGGATTCTTGGTAATACCTGTAATAACATGGAATTACGTTCTACAGGTGTGAATAATCGATAACATATGTACTTCTTTTAACTTTTAATAACTTTGCATTTGCTTTTAACAATCCATTCGAGACGTTGGGAATTAATTAGATAGCTGCTCAACCAAAGACACTCAGCCTTTTGGTTTCAGAATTAGACAAAACTTGATTTATAATTTCATGAGGTCAGAACTTCCATTCCTTACGTTACATATAATTGACTCGATGTATAAAATAGGTCACCTCCAAAGGGTTGTCACATCAAGTAATCACTTTGACAACTTGTTTCCTCAATCTTTCGGAAAATTCTCTCACTCACATCCGATTCATCCATTCGGCGTGTCGAAATCAACTTAAATAATCAACTCAAACCTAAAGTTATTAGCCTTTTCATTTGTAGTCTGAATCAAATCTGGGCTCATCCCCTCTAATGGTGGGTTTTCACGTCGTTTATTCATTATTGATAATAAGTGGGATCGGGACTTCGTGTGGGTAATATTACCTTACCTCTGTGAGCACGTCTCATTGTGGGAACTACTTACAACATGTGTCCTTTTAACCTTTAGCGAACATTACTTTTTGTTTTTGATTGATCCAATCTAAATAATTAAAATTAATTGTTGCTGTATATCTCAACTTCAGGATGGTTAGCTTTTTATTTGAAACCCATACACATACACTTCATCGTTTCCTATAGAGGTTTATACCTCGTTTATTCCATTATGAACAAACAGGGATTACACTTGTATAAAACACCTCTTTACCATCGATTATGTGCCATTGTGTGAACCAGTGTACATGACAAATGGTTTGTTTTCACCTTTTTAACGATCATTACTTGTTTTTTCAATCGAACATCTGAGAGTTTGGAAATAACTAAATTGCCAACCCTAGTCCTAAGATACTAGCCTCTATTTGTAAATTTAAATAAATAACTAATTTATCTATTTTGACGCAGGTCGTGGACCTCTTGTATCTCTTACTACTACTAGTGGAGCAAGACTCATGGTAGCAATGCCATACCCGTAGGTAGAGTACATCACCCTCGCTAATAATCGCACGACTTGTATCCTCTTAATCTTCTATGAAAATTACTCCTCTACAGCTTTGATTCATCATTTAAAGAGTCGAAATTGACTCGAATAACCAATCCAAACCTAAACTTACTAGCCCTTTCATTGCAATTTGGAAACAAAATACGAAAGGCTCATCCATTTTAACAATGGTTTGAACCTTGTTTATCCATTATTAACAATTTACATTAGAGAATGTGTGTGCACAACTTTAGGCACCAGGAGGTACACCTCGTGTATCCCTCCCAAATGCTCTTTTCAACCATTAATAAACGCTACTTCGCTTTTGACCATCCTTTCAACATCACCAACATTAAATGCTAATAGTAAAATAGAATACCTAAGTTAAAACTTTTTATCTGAAGGGAAACATTATATCAGTTCATCCCACCTCCATTGCAGGCTTTAGCCTGCTGTCTTCCTTAGTCATAATCATGATTAACTCTATTAGTAATACCTACTACTTTAATTACATCTCTCATGGATGAACTGATAAATATAGTCTTTTTTACAACCTTAATAACTTTATTGGTTTTGGTTTAATCCATCTTTAATTTAGAAATGACCAGGATATTGCTTCAACGTGAATATAATGCCTTTTATTTGTAACACTGATACAAAACTTGGATTAAGCACAATTTCTATGGGAGTGTCATAAACTTCCTGTGAGATTCTTTATTGCTAGTATAAATAATAGACTAATGTAGTAAATAGGTCACCTTGTGTTAAAGCACACGCTAAGCAACAAATGTGATTAAATCTGGCTTTTTGAATTTTCTGAGGAAAATTAATCATAATGATCTATCCGACTCAAGTATGTGAAAATCAAATTAAATAATCAAATCTTCAAAACCTAAAGTTATTAGCCTTTTCTGAGTTTGTAGTTCTGACCACCCATTCATCCCCTCTAATAGGGCTTTCACAATATTTATTCATATTTACAATAAATGGGATTGCAATTTTGGTAATAATACCTACCTCTCAAGGAGCACGCCTCATTGTGTAGTCCTATATATTAAATATGTGTCCTTTTAACCTTGGCTAACATTACTTTTTAGTTCTTTGATTAATCTAACTGAGATACCAAAATTTAACTAAGTAGCGACTTAACTTCAGGATGCTAGCTTTTTATTTGGAAATCATACACAATCGCTCATCAAGCCTCTATGTAGGTTATACCTCGCTTATCACTAACAAAATAGCAGATTACACTTTCGGGGGAAATAATTCACCATTGTGCATTATGTGCCATTGTGTGAACCATACATAACATGTAGTTTGGTTTCACCTTTAACGATCATTACTTGTTTTTCAATCGATCATCTAATATATTTTGGAAATTAATTAAATTGCCAACCCTAGTCTCAAGATACGGGCCTTCATTTAGACCAAAACAACAACGACTAGATTTATTTTGACTGAGGTCGCGGACCTCGGTATTCCCACACAATTAGTGGAGGCACTGGGCAGTAAACGCTACACCTCCAGAGAGTACATCACTCCCAAGAATAACTACTAATTTGCATCCTCTTAATCTTCAAGTAGTGTCACCACTCTACAAATGCCATTCATCGATGGTAGATTTGAATCAATCAATAACCAATCCAAACCTGAACCTACTTAGCCCTTCATTTGCAATTGAAACAACATTGTATTAACTGATTTAACAATTGTTAACTTGTTGATTCTGATTATTAACAATTATGATTGTAGACCTGTGGTGGTAGAACACCTTCGAAATTCTGGAGTACACCTTCAGTAGAACCTCTCCTAAAAATAAAGCTTTTTCAACCATTGTGACAATGTGCTACTTTTGCTTTTGACTTTAATCTTCAAACACGTAAATATTAAAATAAATATGCAAAATAACACTAAGTAGTAACCTTTTTATTTGTAAATGAAACATATACTAGGTTCATCCACCCCATTGTGGTTTTTACCATATTCTGGTCATAATTGCGGATTAGACTCCTAGCTTCTAGTAACACCTTACTAACAGAATTACGCCTCATGTAGTAATTTGATAACATATGTCTTTTTAACTTTTAATAACTTTAGTTGTTTTTAACAATCATCTAGACGTTGTAATTCATTTAGATACTAAGTCAACGTGAAAGACACTAGCTTTTTTTATTTAATTCAGACGAATTTAGATTTATACAATTTCGTGAGGCTTAGAACCCTGTATCTTTGCTCTTCAGCAGTGATATTATAATGGATTTATATAAAATATGTCAATTTCAAAGGGTTGTCAAACATTAAGCAAGACGCATTAACCACTTTGAATCTTTCGGGAAAATTTCATTCCTGCGTTGTTCGATTCATCCATTCAAAAATGTGGAATCAACTAAATGTAATCAACTCCAAACCGGCAGTTATTGTACTTTTTCATTTGTAGTTCAATCAAATTTGGCTCCATCCTCTAATAGGGTTTACTCGCCATGACTATTACTTAAGAATAGGATTTGACTTGGGTGGGTAATATTACTCACTTCTGTGGAGTACGTCTCATTAAAGTAACTACGTACAACATGTGTCCTTGAACCTTGGTTTTAGACATTACTTTTGTTTTTTGATCATCCAATCGATAGACAAAACAGAGACTAAGTAAAGGTATTCCTAACTTTGTGACGTTTAGTTTATTTAAAACCACACATGTCAGTTTATCAAGTTCTATGAGGTTTATACCCCGCGATCTATTATCAAAAATAAGGGATCACACTTTCATGTGGGGAGTCGCACTCCTCACTCACTGGATTGAGTATACTAGTGAACCATGTAACAATATGTGTTTGTTTACCTTAACTTATCATTACTTGTTTTTCATAATCCTGATCTATCTATATTTTGGAAATTATTTAACAATAAACTTTCAGTCTCAAGATATTTGTCTTCTATTTGAAATCGAAATAAATTAATCACTTATCTATTTCACGAGGTCAATCTCCTAATTTTTTACTTACGAAGTGGGACTGTATCAGCAGAAATGTCACACCTCCGTGATACATCCATCTCTAGGCGACACCGTACCACTAGAGTCCTAATCTTTCATGAAATTACCTCTCACTCTTTATCTCATCTATTTGTAGGGCCAAATTGGATCTAATAACCAACTCAAACCAAAACTGGCTAAACTTTCATTTCTTGGTAATTGAAACAAATACGAGGCTCATCCATTTTAACAATGGTTTTAACCTGTTTATCCATTATTAACAACTGATGGATTGTGAGACCGTGCAGGTAACACTCCAGTACCGTGAAAGACATCCTCTTGTGTGAACTCCCTCCCAAAATGTGTTTTTTCAACCATTTAACAACTGTCACTTTTTGCTTTTGATCGATCCTTTCAAACAATCAACACAAACAAATAGCAAACAACACTAAGCTAGTAACCTTTTTATTCTGGTGAATGAACATATACTTGGTTCATCCACCCCTAATAGTAGTAGGTTTAGCTTTGCTTATTCCTTAGTCATAATTGTGGATTAGACTCTCGCTTTCAAATATCTCTTTACTGAACATATTCCTCCCCATGTAATAACTTCTATAATATATGCCTTCTTAACTTTAACTTTAGTTGCTTTTTAATAATCCATTCTAAGACGTTAGAATTAATTAGATAGCCAAGCCTAACGTCAAGACACTTTAGCTTTTACTTGTAATTGATACAAAACTTGATTTATAATTTGAGGTCAACCTCTTGTAGTAGTCTTTATTGCTATAGATATAATAGACTCAATGTATAAAATAGGTCACCTCCGCAAAATGGTTGTCATTGTTAAGCAAATCATACTTACAAACTTGTTTCCTTTGAATCTTTCGGGAAAATTTCATCATATCTTGGATTCATCCATTCACGCGTGTCTTTAATCAATCAGTCAACTGCAACCCAAACCCAGCAACAGATTAGCCTTTTCACCTAGAGGTTCAATCTACCTGGGTTCATCCCCTCTAATAGGCTCATTACACATTATCGCATTATCGATATGAGTGGATTGGACTTGGTGTGGGTAATAATACCTTACCTCTCATGGAGTGACGTCTCATTGTGTGAACTACATACAACATGTGTCCTTTTAACCTTACGAACATTACTTGTTTTGATTGATCCAATCGAGACACTAAAAATTAATTAAGTAGCATACCCTAACTTCAGATGCTAGCTTTTTATTTGAAACCGACACATAACGGTTCATCGTTTCCCTATGAGGTTTATACCTCGTTTATTCATTACCAAAAATAAGGATTACACTTCGCGTGGGAAACACCTCACCAATCGTGGATTACAGGCTAATGCGCGAACCATATACAATATGTGTTTGTTTCACCTTAACGATCATTACTTGTTTTTCAATCGATCGATTCGATATTTTGAAATTAATTAAATTGCCAACCCTAGTCTCGAAGATACTACCCTTCTATTTGTAATCGAAATAAATAACGAATTTATCTATTTCTTGACTGTGAGGTCGTGACCTCTTGTATTCCTTACTACTACTAGTGAGCAGACTAGTGTAGGAAATGCCACACTCCGTAGAGTACATCACCGGGCGAATAACGACGACTTGTATCCTCTTAATCTTTCATGAAAATTACTCTCTACAGCCTTTGATTCATCGATTTAAAGAGTCGAAATTGATCGAATAACCAATCCAAACCTCAACCTACTAGCCCTTTCATTTGCAATTGAAACAACATTTATATGCTCATCCATTTTAACAATGGTTTTAACCTTGTTTATCCACGGCTAACAATTATGGATTGTAGACCGTGCAGTAACACCTAAGACTCATGGAGTACATCCTCTTGTGTGAACCTCCCCAAAATTGTTCTTTCAACCATTAATAAACGCTACTTTTTGCTTTTGATCGATCCTTTTTTCGAAACACCAAATATTAAATAAATAGCAAAACAATACCTTAAGTGTAGGGTAACCTTTTTATTTGTAAAACGAAACATATACTAGGTTCATCCACCCTACGTAGGTTTTAGCCTCATGTATTCCTTTAGTCATAATTGTGGATTAGGACTCCGCTCGGTAACACCTTACTACTGTGAATTACGTTCCCTACGTGAATAACGTATAACATATGTCTTTTTAACTTTTAATAACTTTAGTTGTTTTTAACAATCCATCGAGACGTTAGAAATTAATTAGATAGCCAAGCCTAACGTGAAGACACTAGCCTTTTTATTTGTAATTGAGACAAAACTTCGATTTATACAATTCTGTTATGGAGGTCAGAATCCCTTGTATTCCTTATTGCTATGATATAATTGACTCGATGTATAAAATGGGTCACCTCCAAGGGCTTGTCACATCAAGCGAAGCACGTACAACTTGTTTCCTTTGAATCTTTCGGAAAATTTCATTCTGTTGTTCGATTCATCCATTCGGCGTGGTTTTAAATCAACTAAATAATCAACTCAAATCAAAAGTTATTAGCCTTTTCATTTGTAGTTCAATCAAATCTTGGGTTCATCCCGTCGAATAAACAGGTTTTCACGCCGTTTATTCATTATTGATAATAGTGGATTGGACTTTGTGTGGGTAATATTACCTTACCTGCGGAGCACGCCCTACTGTGGTGAACTACGCATAACATGCTTCTAACCTTAACAACATTGTCTTTTGTTTTTGATTGATCCATTCGGACACTAAAAATTAACTAAGTAAAATATAATTCAACTTTACAGGATGCTAGCTTTTTATTTGAAACTGACACATAACGGTTCATCGCTTCCTATAGAGGTTTATACCTCGCCTTATTCATTAGTCAAAAATACGGGATTACACTTTATGCGGGGAAACACCTCACTATCGCGGATTATGTGCCATTGTGTGAACCATGTACAATATGTGTTTGTTTCACCTTTAACGATCATTACTTGTTTTTCAATCGATCGATCTGATATTTTGGAAATTAATTAAATTGCCAACCCTCTAGTCTCAAGATACTAGCCTTCTATTTGTAATTGAAATAAATAACGAATTTATCTATTTTGGACTATATTTGACCTCTTGTATCTTAATACTACTAGTGGAGCAGCACTCAAGGTAGAAATGCCATACCTCCGTAGTAGTACATCACCGCCAATAACTATTTAGTATTTGTATCCTCTTAATCTTTCACTATAAAAATTACCTTACAAGCTTTGATTCATCGATTTAAAGAGTCTAAATTGACCTAATAACCAATCCAAACCTAAACTTACTAGCCCTTCATTTGCAATTGAAACAAATGGAGGTCAACTCATTTTAACAACTATGAATCTTGTTTATCCATTATTAACAACATGATTGTGAGATCCAGGGTGTAACACCTATATTTGGAGTACATCCTCTTCGTGAAACCCTCCCAAAAATGCTCTTCAACCATTATTAAACGCTACTTTTTGCTTTTGATCGATCCTTTCTAAACACCAAATATTAAATAAATAGCAAAACAATACCTTTAAGGTAGTAACCTTTTTATTTGTAAATGAAACATATAATAGGTTCATCCACCCTAATGAGGTTTTAGCCTCGCCTATTCCTTTAGTCATAATTGTGGGGATTGTGACCGGGTAACACCTTACTAATGTGAATTACGCTCCCTACAAGAATAACGGATAACATATGTCTTTTTAACTTTTAATAACTTTAGTTGTTTTTAACAATCCATTCGAGACGTTAGAAATTAATTAGATAGCTGCCTAACGTGAAGACACTAGCCTTTTTATTTGTAATTGAGACAAAACTGCGATTTATACAATTTCGAGGTCAGAACTTCTTGTATTCCTTATTGCTATGATATAATTGATCGATGTATAAATATCACTCCCAAAGGGTTTGTCACATTGGGCGCAGAACGACGATGTCAACTTGCTTCCTTTGAATCTTCTGAAAATTTCATTCTCGTTGTTCGATTCATCCATCGCTGCGCTCTAAATCAACTAAATAATCAACTCAAACCTAAAGTTATTAGCCTTTTCATTTGTAGTTCAATCAAATCTTGGGTTCATCCCCTCTAATAGGGTTTTCACGCCGTTTACTCTCATTGATAATACTGGATTGGACTCTGTGTGGCACATTACCTCACTTCCGTGGAGTACGCCTCATTGTGTGAACTACGACAACATTTGCGGTCCTTTTAACTCTTTAACAACATTACTTTTTGTTTTCGATTGATCCAATCGGTAGTACAAAATTAATTAAGTAGTACCCCTAACTTCAGGGATGCTAGCTTTTTATTTGAAATCAGACACATTCAATTACTATCGCCTTACAGGTTATACCTCGCTTTATTCATTAGTCAAAATAGTGGATTACAATTTTATGGGTGCACTTTCAGCCATCAGGGGGATTATGTGCCATTGTGTGAACCATGTGTATAATATGTGTTTGTTTCGTTCTGAATCATCATTATTTGTTTTTCAATCTGATTTATCTCATATTTTGAAATAACTTTCAAATTGCTTAAATCAGTTCCAAATATTGGGGGGGGACTAGCCTTTTCGTAAGGTACTCAAATAAATAACGAATTTATCTATTTTAATATGGTCATAATCTCCTGTACTTCCTTTGGGTTTATTACACTAGTGGGATAGAGACTCGTGTGTAGTAATGCCACACTGAGAGTACAGGGAATCACCCCTGCTGGTCAATACTAATTTACCCTATCCTCTAATCTTTCAACAAAATTACTCTTCTACTTGCCTTATCTCAACTTTTTACTAGCAAAGACGTGTAATGGATCTATATGAACCAATCAAATCAAATCCTTGTTTTTTCTTTTTTTTTCATTGGTTTTTTTTTCATTTTCTGAAACAATAGACAGGTCATCCAGATTTAATAATGGTTTTTAACTATTAATCCATTATTAATAACTATGGGATTAGACCTCTGTAGTAGTAGCACCTAAGACGTTGGAGTACATCCTCTTGTGTGTGAACCCCCTCCCAAAATGTGTTCTTTCAACCATTAATAAACGTCACTTTTTGCTTTTGATCGATCTTTCTAAACACCAAATATTAAATAAATAGCAAAACAATACCTTAAGCTAGTAACCTTTTTATTCGTAAATGAAACATATACTTGGTTCATCCACCCTACTGGAGGTTTTAGCCTCGTTTATTCCTTAGTCATAATTCTGTGGATTAGATCATTGTGGGGTAACACCTTACTACCGTGAATTACATTCCCCTATGTGAATAACGTATAACATATGTCTTTTTAACTTTTAATAACTTTAGTTGTTTTTAACAATCCATTCGAGACGCCAGAAATTAATTAGATAAACAAGCCTAACGTGAAGACACTAAATTTTTATTTGTAATTGATACAAAACTTGGATTTATACAATTTCAAGGGAGGTCGTAACCCTCTGTATTCCTTATTGCTATGATATAATAGACTCAATGTATAAAATAGGTCACTTCCAAAGGGTCATTACGTTGGGCGAACCACGTACAACTTGTTTCCTTTGAATCTTTCGGAAAATTCTCATTCCCGTTGTTCGATTCATCCATCTCTAAGCGTGTGGCGAAATCAACTAAAGAATCAACTCAAACCTTCAAAGCATATCTTTTCATTTGTAGTTCAATCAAATCTGGGTTCATCCCTCTAATAGGGGTTTTCATGTCATTTATTCATTATTTATAATAGTGGATTTGACTCTAAGGTGGGCATTAATACTCTACTCCTGTGGAGTACGCTCTATTGTGTGAACTACATACAACATGTGTCCTTTTAACCTTTTAGCGAACATTACTTTTTGTTTTTGATTGATCCAATCGAGACACTAAAAATTAATTAAGTAAAGGGTAAGACTTAACTTCGTGATGCTAGCTTTTTATTTGAAACCGACACATAACGGTTCATCGTTTCCTATAGAGGTTTATACGCGTTTATTCATTAAATAAAATAGTTGGATTACACTTCGCGTGGGAAACACCTCACTACCGGTGGATTATGTGCCATTGTGTGAACCATATACAATATGTGTTTGTTTCAATTTTAACGATCATTACTTGTTTTTCAATCGATCGATTCTAATATTTTGGAAATTAATTAAAATGCCAACCCTAGTCTCAAGATACTAGCCTCTATTTGTAATTGAAATAAATAACGAATTTATCTATTTCACGGAGGTCGTGAACTCTGTATTCCTTACTACTACTGGTTAAGGGCATCACAGTAGGAAATGCCACACCGTAGCACATCACCCCCGGGCGAATAACGACGAATTTGTGCATCCCTTAATCTTTCATGAAAATTACTCTACAAACCTTGATTCATCGATTTAAAGAGTCGAAATCGTCGAATAAACCAATCCAAACCTAAAGTTACTAGCCCTTTCATTTGCAATTGAACAAATACGAGGTTCATCCATTTTAACAATGGTTTTAACCTTGTTTATCCATTATTGTGTTCATAGATGACCGTGCAATAATCTTTAGTACCGTGAGACATCCTCTGAAACAATCCGCTCATAAATGTTCTTTTCAACCATTAATAAACGTCACTTTTTGCTTTTGATCGATCCTCGAAACACCAAATATTAAATAACAAGGGAAACAATACCTAAGCGTAAGAATTTTTATTTGTGAAATAAAACATATACTAGGTTCATCCACCCTATCAGAGGTTTTACCTTCACATTCTTTAACATAATTGTGATTTAGACTCTACCTCTGGGTAACACCTTACTATCAGAATTAGCTCTCATGCGAATAACGTATAACATATAGTCTTTTTAACTTTTAATAACTTTAGTAGTTGTTTTTAACAATCCATTCGAGACGTTAGAAATTAATTAGATAGCTAAGCCTAACGTGAAGACACTAGCCTTTTTATTTGTAATTGAGACAAAACTCGATTTATACAATTTCGCGGAGGCCGTAACCCCGTATTCCTTATCGTTATGATATAATCAAGCGATGTATAAATAGGTCACCTCCAAAGGGTTGTCACATTGGGCTAAGGGCATCACAACTTGTTTCCTTGAATCTTTCTTGTAGCACTTCCATCTGTTCGATTCATCCATCTCGGCGTGTCGAAATCAACTAAATAATCAACTCAAACCTAAAGTTATTAGCCTTTTCATTTGTAGTCTAATCAAAATCTTGGGTTCATCCCGTCTATCAGAGGTTTTCACGTCGTTTATTCATTATTGATAATAGTGGATTGGACTTGGTGTGGGTAATATTACCTTACCTCTTGAGTACGTCTCATTGCGTTAACTACGATAAATACGTGTTTTCTAACTTTTTAATAACATTACTTTTTTGTTTTTGATTGATTCATTCGAGACACTAAAAATACCAATTCAAGTAGCGTAATTGCTAACTTCAGGATGCTAGCTTTTTATTTGAAACTGACACATAACGGTTCATCGTTTCCTACAGGCTTTATACCTCGCGTATTCATTATTATTAAATAAGGGGATTATACTTTGCGTGGGGAAACACTTTCACTACTGTGGATTATGTGCCACATTGTGTGAAACTATGTACAATATGTGTTTGTTTCACCTTTTGTAATTTATCATTACTTTGTTTTTCAATCGATCGATTCGATATTTTTGAAATTAATTAAATTGCCAACCCTAGTCTCAAGATACTAGCCTTCTATTTGTAATTGAAATAGCTCAAGGTCGAATTTATCTATTTTGACGGAGGTCGTGACCTCTTGTATTCCTTACTACTACTACGCTGAGTAGACCAAAGGTAGGAAATGCCACACCTCGGCAGAGCAACATCACCCGGCGAATAACGTAACGACTTGTATCCTCTAATCTTTCATGAAAATTAATTTCGCTACCTTTGATTCATCGATTTAAAGAGTCAGAAATTGACTCAATAACCAATCCAAACCTAAACTTACTAGCCCTTTCATTTGCAATTGAAACAAATACGAGGCTCATCCATTTTAACAATGGTTTTAACCTTGCTTTATCCATTATTAACAATTATGGATTGCAGACCGGTGTAACACCCAAGATCATGAGTAATACATCCTCTTGTGTGAACCCCTCCCAAAATGTACCAACCATTAATAAACGCTACTGCTTTTGATCGATCCTTTCAACACCAAATATTAAATAAATAAAGAAACAATACCCAAGGCAAAGAACCTTTTTATTCGTAAAACGAACATATACTTGGTCTATCCACCCTAATGAGGTTTTAGCCTCGTTTATTCCTTAGTCAAGACTGTGATTGCATTCATTGGGTAACACCTTACTACCTAATTACATTCCCCTATGTGAATAACGTATAACATATGCCTTTTTAACTTTTTAACTTTAGTTGTTTTTAATAAACTGTCTGGATAATTAGAAATTAATTAGATACCAAGCCTAACGTGAAGACACTAGCCTTTTTATTTGTAATTGATACAAAACTTCTTGATTTATACAATTTCGGAGGTCAGAATCCCTCTGGTAGTCTTTATTGGTGGGGTATAATAGACTCAATGTATAAAATAGGTCACCTCCAAGGGCTGTCACGTTGGGCTTAACCACGCATAAACTTGTTTCCTTTGAATCTTTCGAAATTTCATCTATTGTTCGATTCATCCATTCAAGCGTGTGAGAAATCAACTAAATAATCAACTCAAACCTAAAGTTATTAGCCTTTTCATTTGTAGTTCAATCAAATCTTGGTTCATCCCCTCTAATAGTGGGGTTTTCACGTCGTTTATTCATTATTGATACAAGTGGATCGACTTTGGTGTGGGTAAAAGTTAATATCTCACTTCCGTGGAGTAATTTCATTGTGTGAACCACACACAACATGTGTCCTTTTAACCTTGGTCGAACATTACTTTTTGTTTTTGATTGATCCCAATCGAGACACTAAAAATTAATTAAGTAGCGACTCTAACTTCAGGATGCTAGCTTTTTATTTGAAACGACACACAACAACTGTTCATCGTTTCCCATGTAGGTTTGTACCGTTTATTCATTAGTCGGTTAGTGGATTACACTTTGCGTGGGAAACACCTCACTACCGTGGATTATGTGCCATTGTGTGAACCATGTACAATATGTTTGTTTCAATTTTAACGATCATTATTTGTTTTTCAATCGATCGATTCGATATTTTGGAAATTAATTAAAATGCCAACCCTAGTCTCAAGATACTAGCCTTCTATTTGTAATTGAAATAAATAACTAATTTATCTATTTTCAATGAGGTCGTGGAACTCTTGTATTCCTTACTACTACTAGTAGGAGCAGATCAAAGGTGGGGAAATGCCACACTCTCCCAGTACATCACCCTGGCGAATAACGATCACTTGTATCCTCTTAATCTTTCATGAAAATTACTCTCACAAATTTTGATTCATCCATTTAAAGAGCCTTAAGTCGGTCAATAACCAATCCAAACCTAAAGTTACTAGCCCTTTCATTTGCAATCAAAACAAATACGAGAGTTCATCCATTTTAACAATGGTTTTAACCTTTGTTTATCCATTATTAACAATTATAGATTAGAGAGTATCGCAGGTAACACCTTAGTACCTGCGGAGTACATCCTCTTGTGTGAACCGCCTTCAGCAAAATGTGTTCTTTCAACCATTAATAAACGCCACTTTTTGCTTTTGACTGATCCTTTCAAAACACCAAATATTAAATAAATAAGAAAACAATACCTTAAGGTAGTAACCTTTTTATTTGTAAATGAAACATATACTAGGTTCATCCAGACCCTAATGTAGGTTTTAGCCTCGTTTATTTCTTAGTCATAATTCAGGATTAGACTCCACTTGGGTAACACCTACTATTGTGAATTACGTTCCCCTATGTGAATAACGTATAACATATGTCTTTTTAACTTTTAATAACTTTAGTAGTTGTTTTTAACAATCCATTCGAGACGTTAGAAATTACTCGATAGCCAAGCCTAACGGAAGACACTAGCCTTTTTATTTGTAATCGAGACAAAACTCGATTTATACAATTTCGTGGAGGCTGTAACCTCGGTATTCCTTATCGCTAAGTGATATAATCGATTCACGTATAAATAGGTCACTCAAAGGTTGTCACATTGGGCGAAGCACGCATACAACTTGTTTCCTTTGAATCTTTCGAAAATTTCATTCGTTGTTCGGTCCATCCATTCATGTCGAAATCAACTAAATAATCAACTCAAACCTAAAGTTATTAGCCTTTTCTAGCTAGTTCAATCAGTCTATTTCATCCAACGTAATAAGAGGTTTTCACACCGCTTATTCATTATTGATATACAGATTGGATTCTTATGGTGGGTTTTTTACCTTGCTCGTGGAGTACTTGTCATTATATGGGGACTCACAAGGCAGATGTGCAGTTCAACTTTTAATGAACACTACTTTGTTTTTGATTGACTCATTTCCTACACTAAAAATAACTATGGCGTACCCACCTTCAGGATGCTAAACTTTTTATTTGAAACCGACACATAACGGTTCATCGTTTCCTATGTAGGTTTATACCTCGTTATTCATTAGTCAAAATAGTGGATTACACTTTGCGTGGGAAACACCTCACTACTGTGGATTATGTGCTAATGTAAAACCATGTGTTGGCCATGTGTTTGTTTCACCTTAACGATCATTACTTGTTTTTCAATCGATCGATTCGATATTTTGGAAATTAATTAAATTGCCAACCCTAGTCTCAAGATACTAGCTCTCTATTTGTAATTGAAATAAATAACGAATTTATCTATTTCGGACGGAGGTCGGACCTCTTGGTGTATTCCTTACTACTACTAGTGGAGCACTCAGCCAGAGGAAATGCCACAATTCGTAGTACATCATCTCAAGTGAATAATGCACACTTGTATCCTCTTAATCTTTCATGAAAATTACTCTCTACAGCCTTGATTCATCGAGATTTAAAGAGTCAGAAATTGACCTAATAACCAATCCAAACCTAAACTTACTAGCCCTTTCATTTGCAATTGAAACAAATACGAGGCTCATCCATTTTAACAATGGTTTTAACCTTGTTTATCCATTAGGACACAATACCATGGATTGTAGTAGCATCGGGGTAACACCTCAGTACCGTGGAGTACATCCTCTTGTGTGAACCTCCCAAAATGTGTTCTTTCAACCATTAATAAACGTCACTTTTTGCTTTTATCGATCCTTTCGAAACACCAAATATTAAATAAATAAGAAAACAATACCTTTAAGCTAGTAACCTTTATTCGTAAATGAAACATATACTTGGTTCATCCACCCTAATAGAGGTTTTAGCCTCATATTCCTTAGTCATAATTGTGGATTAGACTCTATTGGGTAACATCTCACTACCGAATTACATTCCCCTATGTGAATAACGGATAACATATGTCTTTTTAACTTTTTAATAACTTTAAATTGTTTTTAACAATCCATTCGAGACGTTAGAAATTAATTAGATAGCCAAGCCTAACGTGAAGACATCAGTCTTTTTATTTGTAATTGATACAAAACTTGGATTTATACAATTATGGGGAGGTCGTAACCTCGGGTATTCCTTATTGCTATGATATAATAGACTCAATGTATAAAATAAAGTCACCTCCAAGGGTCATTACGTTGGGCTTAACCAGGTACAACTTGTTTCCTTTGAATCTTTCGGGAAAATTTCATTCGTTGTTCGATTCATCCATTCTATTGTTTTAAATCAACTAAATAATCAATCAAACCTAAAGTTATTAGGTCTTTTCATTTGTGGCTCAATCAAATCTTGGGTTCATCCCTTCTGGTCAGGGTTTTCACGCCATTTATTCATTATTGATAATAGTGGATTGGACTTGTGTGGGCATAATACCTTACCTCTCATGGAGTACGCCTCCTTATCAGGTGAACTACGCATAAATATGTGTCCTTTTAACCTTAAATAACATTACTTTTTGTTTTTGATTGATCCAATCGAGACACTAAAAATTAATCAGGTAAAATGCACTCTAACTTCAGGATGCTAGCTTTTATTTGAAATCGGTTACTACAATTCGCTTCATCGCTTCCTATAAGAGGTTTATACCTCGCTTATTCATTACCCAAAGGGTAAGGATTATACTGTGGTGCAGAAACACCTACCATCGATTACGTGTCATTGTGTGAACCATGTACAATATGTGTTTGTTTCACCTTTAACGATCATTACTTGTTTTTCAATCGATCGATCTATATTTTGGAATAATTAAAATGCCAACCTAGTCTCAAGATACTGTACCTTCTATTTGTAATCGAAATAAATAACGGACTTATCTATTTTGACGCGAGGTTCGAACTTTTGCATTCCCTTACTACTACTAGTGAGCAGATTCAGGGGGGGGAAATGCCACACCTCCGTAGAGTACATCACCCTCGGGCTTAATAACGACGACTTGCATCCTCTTAATTCTTCATGAAATTACTCTACAACGGGATTCATCGATTTAAAGAGTCGAAATCGTCGAATAACACCTCAATCCAAACCTAAAGCTACTAGCCCTTTCATTTGCAATTGAAACAAATACTAGGTTCATCCATTTTAACAATGGTTTTAACCTTGCCTTATCCATTATTAACAATTATAGATTGCAGAATGCGTTGTAACACCCAAGACCGTGAAAGACATCCTCTTGTGTGAACCGCCTACAAAATGTGTTCTTTCAACCATTAATAAACGCTTAACTTTTGCTTTTGATCGATCCTTTCGAAACACCAAATATTAAATAAAATAGTAAAACAATACCTTAAGGTGTAACTTTTTATTTGTAAATTTAAACATATACTGTGGTTCATCCACCCTAATGTAGGTTTTAGCCTCGTTTATTCCTTAGTCATAATTGTGGATTAGACTTTGCTTGGGTAACACCTTACTACCGTGAATTACTCTATGTGAATAATGATAACATATGTCTTTAACTTTTTAATAACTTTGTAGGTTGCTTCTTTTACAATCCACTGAGACGCAAATTAATGATAGCCAAGCCTAACGTGAAGACACTAGCCTTTTTATTTGTAATTGAGACAAAACTTGGATTTATACAATTTCGTGGAGGCTGTAACCTCTTGTATTCCTTACTGCTGATGATATAATTGGATTCATGATGTATAATATTAGGTCACCTCCAAAGGGTTGCTGCTATCAAGCAAGACGTACAACCTAGTTTCTTGAATCTTTCGGAAAATTTCATTCGTTCGATCTTTATCCATTCTACAAGTGTCGTAAATCAACTAAATAATCAACTCAAACCTAAAGTTATTAGCCTTTTCATTTGTAGTTCAATCAAATCTTGGTGTTCATCCCGTCGAACAGAGGTTTTCAATGCCGTTTATTCATTATTGATAATAAAGGGGATTGGACTTCGGTGGGTAATATTACCTTTACTTCAAAAGAGAGCACGGGCCTCATTGTGTGAACTACGTACAACATGTGCTTCTAACCTTGAATGAACATTACTTTTTGTTTTTGATCGATCCATTCGAGACACTAAAATTAACTACAAGAGCTGCATCTCTAACTTCAGGATGCTAGCTTTTTATTTGAACCACACATAACCCGTTTTCATCGTTTCCTATAGATATTTATACCTCGTTTATTCATTACCAAAAATAGTGGGAATATACTCTTCTGCGTGTGGAAACACCTCACTACCGTGGATTATGTGCCATTGTGTGAACCATGTACAATATGTTGTTTGTTTCACCTTTAACGATCATTACTTTGTTTTTCAATCGATCGATTCGATATTTTGGAAATTAATTAAATTGCCAACCTTTCTAGTCTCAAGATACTAGCCTTCTATTTGTAATTGTGTTAAATAATGAATTTATCTATTTATTTGAGGTCGTCACCTCTTGTATTCCTTACTACTACTAGTGGTCCTGCACTGGTAGGAAATGCCACACCTCCTAGGCACATCACCCCTGGCTAATAACTACGACTTGTATCCTCTTAATCTTTCATGAAAATTACTCTACAAATTTTGATTCATCGATTTAAAGAGTCAAATTGACTCAATAACCAATCCAAACCTAAACTTACTAGCCCTTTCATTTGCAATTGAAACAAATACGCAGGCTCATCCATTTTAACAATGGTTTTAACTTTGTTTATCCATTATTAACAATTATGGATTAGAGACCGTGGTTTTCACCTTAGTACTGTAGTAGTACACTCTTCAGTGTGGTGAACTCCTTCCAAAATGTGTTCTTTCAACCATTAATAAAGATCACTTTTTGCTTTTGACTTATCCTTCTTGTAACACCAAATATTAAATAAATAGCAAAACAATACCTTAAGGTAGTAACCTTTTTATTCGTAAATGAAACATATACTTGGTTCATCCACTCCTATGGATGTTTTAGCCTCGTTTATTCTTTAGTCATAATCAGGGGATTAGACTTGGGTAACACCTTACTATCGAATTACATTCCCCTATGTGAATAACGATAATACAGGTGTCTTTTAACTTTTAATAACTTTAGTTGTTTTTAACAATCACATTCGAGATGTTAGAAATTAAATTAGATACCAAGCCTAACGGAAGACACTACGCCCTTTATTTGTAATGATACAAAAACTTGATTTATACAATTTCGTGGAGGTTTAGAATCTCTGTATTCCTTATTGCTATGATATAATAGACTCAATGTATAAAATAGGTCACCTCCAAAGGGTTGTCACATTGGGCTGCTAACGCATTACAACTTACTTTCTAATCTTTAAAATTTCATTCGTCAACGATTCATCCATTCTGGCCAAGGTCGTGGAATCAACTAAATAATCAACTCAAACCTAAAGTTATTAGGCCTTTTCATTTGTAAATTAATCAAATTCGTTCATCCCCCAATAGGGGTTTTCTCTATTGTCCATTCATTATTGATAATAGTGGATCGACTTGGTGCGGGTAATAATACCTCACTGCGGGAGTACGCCTCATTGTGTGAACTACGCACAACATGTGTCCTTTTAACTTCAATGTAATACGCTTCTTGTTTTTACTCTTCCATCCAATCGAGACACTAAAAATTAATTAAGTAAACAGACCCTAACTTCAGGATGCTAGCTTTTTATTTGAAATCGACACATAACGGTTCATCGTTTGCGGGGGAGGTTTATACCTCGTTATCATTCATTACTTCAAAATAAGGATTACACTTTATGTAAGAAATTAATCATCATCAGGGACATGTGCTAGCTTGTGTGAACCATGTACAATATGTGTTTGTTTCACCTTTAACGATCATTACTTGTTTTTCAATCGATCGATTCGATATTTTGAAATTATCACTAGCCAATTTTGTCTTCAAGATACTAGCCTCTATTTGTAATTAAATAAATAATCTAATTTATTCATTTTGACGGAGGTCGACCTCTTGTATTCCTTAATACTACTAGTGGAGCAGATCAAAGGTAGGAAAATGCCACACCTCTTATAGGAAAGACATCACCTTTGCTAATAACGTACCACTTGTATCCTCTAATCTTTCATGAAAATTACTCTACAATATCCATCGATTTAAAGAGTCGAAATTGACCTAATAACCAATCCAAACCTAAACTTACTAGCCCTTTCATTTGCAATTGAAACAAATACGAGGCTCATCCATTTTAACAATTGTTTTAACTGTTTATCCATTATTAACAATTGCGGATTTGAGACCTGCAGGTAACACCTTAGTACCATGGAGTACATCCTCTTGTGTGAACCTCCCAAAAATGTGTTCTTTCAACCATTAATAAACGCCACTTTTTGCTTTTGATCGATCCTTTCTAAACACCAAATATTGTAAATAAATAGCAAAACAATACCTTAAGGTAGTAACCTTTATTCGTAAATGAAACATATACTTGGTTCATCCACCCTAATAGAGGTTTTAGCCTCGCTTATTCCTTAGTCATAATTGTGGATTAGACTCCGCCTTGCAACACCTTACTACCGTGAATTACATTCCCCTATGTGAATAACGGATAACATATGTCTTTTTAACTTTATCGT
>JAKCVP010000085.1:0-28566 GCA_023512835.1 Taxillus chinensis
TTCACTCTCAGCAATGGCCGAAGAAAGCAATATGCTATTCAACACTCGCCTTAACTCCGGAGGTGTACAAGAGCCATCCCAAATCGAAGAAGAAGGAAAACGTCACCCACCACCCCTGCCCGTTACTCCTCAACCACGGAGTTCTGGTTTTACTCGACAAAACAGCCCAAATTCACACCTGAGCTTTTCTCCATGGAAAGCTTGCATGAAGATGTTTATGGTATGCCATGATCATTCATGTGGGCATTTGTCTTCATCGAGATTCCAATTGGATGATATCGGAGAACATGGAGTTAAGGCCAAAGACGGATTAACTTACCAATGATGAAAGAGCACGGCAAGTGCGCTGCTGAAAAGGCTCGGCTTACGTTCCATCGTATTTGGATTAGAGGCTTTCACGGACGTCCAGGCCGCACGACGGCAAAAGTCGTCTCGGATAATCGACAATCCTCTATGAGGAGTCGGTCCCGGACCCAAAAACGTGATATGTGCTCTCGACGGAACTTTGAGAGTTTTAATCATAAACCTGGCGAATCCCTTGAGAGCATCTAGTAGGTTGGCTCATTCTAGAGTTAAAAACTATCAATGAACACTACACTCGGGCCTCAATCAATAACAAGTTCTTTTGATCCCCGCTTGGATCGGCTAATACTCCAAGTAACCCGGATTTAAGCTGACAAAAAACTGCCATTTATTGCTCTTGAAGAAATATACGGAGAGCTTCGAACATGAGGTCGAATTCAAATACACCCGACCATGATGAGAAAATAGCTCGGAAAGAAAAAGAGGTGTAGCCCAAGCTATGGAATGCTCCAGAATCGTAAAGAGATTTGATACGGATGAGTCGAGAATTCTAACTCGAGACGCAGAAGGAAATAGCTCTTCTTGTCAAATCCTTTGGGCGATTCCTTCGGAAAAGTGGAAAAGGATTCAAGAGGTCCATAATAATCTAGAAGAAGGAGCGATCGGAGTCGAGCTCCCAAGAATGCTTTAATTATGGAAACCCGATCACTAGGCAAGGAATGCATCCAAATCTAAGACTACGAGAAAAGTGACAAGGTTACTCCTCACGTACCACCTCGGACAACAACAAGAACAAAAAGGAAGGCGTTCGTGACAAAGTACATCAGTGGCTCCGAAGAGGAGGAATCCTAAGCCGAACGTGCGTATAAGTGGAAAAAATCTTTAAGGTACCTTCTATCTGCGAGTTGGTGAGTAAAATAGAATTCTTATTACTTGAACGTGATCATGAAAAGATGAGAGACTAATAATTACTCAAATGTACAAAGATATGGAAACTCGTAATAAACGTCTTGAATTTACTATTACCGTACTAAAAAAGACATAGGTGACTTCAGAGGAAAAGAAGCTTGTTATCACGATCAGAAGGGCTGAAAAATCATCTCTTAAATACCAATCTCTCGGGCTTAAAAAATTGTATAAAGACTCGAGAATGAACTTGAACAGAAAGGAAATAAATCGTAAGTGGCTTAAATCCCGGGAAATAGCCTCTTTATTTAGACGATCCGGATAATATTCGAATCAAAACTAGTCCTAGGCTCCTAATCATCTAACCTCCAATGCTCAAGCTACGAGTGTCCTAGGTTTTCACTCTAAACTAACTTACTTATATCCCGGTAGTACGTCTAAACCGTTGGATGGTTTCATTCGGGTGGCACCATGTTTATGACCATGGAGTCGAGGTTTGATACGCACTTCCGAGCAAGAACACCCGTAACTAATGATGAAAGGAATACGCTAGCTATGGCTAAAGCCAAAGCAGTAGCACCCAAAAGAAAGAAATGGCCAAGGCTGACGCTTTCCCCGGGCCAAGAGGCCGTCACACAAACGCAATGGATTAGGCCACGGAATAGAGTAAAAGTCAATGAAAAATCTAAGAGTTTATATCCCCTAGTTTGTACTCCAGCATTATAGTGTCCTGTTCCATCTAAGGGAAATAGGTCATTATTACTATGAATGTTGGAGTTTATTTGAAACTTGGCTTTGTAATCAAATTCGTACCAATAAAGATCAGTTGAATAAAAGCATTCTTGAGCAAAACAAAAATCTAAACCTGAAAGGAATGTCTCTCCCAAGATAACCCAAATAAAAGAAGCTAAAATAAAACTAACAAATTAAAGTCAACTTGAGAGCTAAATTCTAGCAAAGTCAAATCCTAATTGTTGACATTATTATTATTCTTCTAACCGCGAAACAAGTTTGGGCACCAAAGTGGGAATTGTTGTCTTTCGGAGCATTGGAATGCGTTCGCTTGTCACTTGAAGTTAAAGATCAATCAAAGCAAGTGGATCCTTGATAGTGGATGCTCCGGATATAGACGGGTGATCGATCACTTGTGAGTTAATGAAAAATGAGGTCCATCCGTTTCATATGGTGACAAGAGCAAAGGAAAGACGCTTGGTATGGCACTTTAACCAACGGTCGTGTATCAATCATTGGAGTTGCACTAGTCGAAGGTTTGAAGCATAATTTGTTAAGTGTCTCTAATTTATGTGACAAAGGATTTACAGCTTTTAAGGTCCAACACTGGTGACAGTAGGGGAAAACTTATCCAGAGATGTTAAGTTATCCGGATCAAGAGATGGGGACATATACTGTGTTAAGAAATAATTCTTCCAACTTTTGTATGCTTACTTAAAGATGAAAATAGTTGGTTATATAACAAGCTGTCAAGCATTATTTAAACTTTAAGACATTGTCTAAGTTAGTGTTCATTTGATCTTGTCACTGGTCTACCTAAACTCAGGTTCCAGAGACACTCTGCAGCGAGAATGCCGACTTGCAAACGGACCAATGATAGCTTTAAGAGAAATCGTTAATTAAATAACGCTCCTCTACAACTTCTTCGCTATAGACCTCTTGTGGTCCTATTTGTGCTTCTTTGTCGTGGGTGCGAGGATATACCCTTTGAGATTATCGATGATTTCACCAAATACACATGGGTGATGTTCCTAAATCAAAGGATCAAACTTTGAGCATCTTGTAGATCTTTTCAATTGGATAAGCAACTCATAAGAACTAAGCATAAAGTGCATCAGGAGTGATCATGGTACTAAATTTGATTTTTCAGATATGAGATCATATTGTTCGAACGGGGCATTCAAATCCACTTCCTGGCGCCCGAACTCACAACAAAACGAGGTAATGAACATAAGAATCGTACTTTAATTGAGCTAACGTATCTATGTTAGAGGGGCAACGCCTCTCGATCTCATGGGCCAAGCCGTGTTCACCCCTAACATGTTTGTAATAAAACTCATTAAATAAATGTACCATGAAAACACCCTATGAGATTTGAGAGGAGACTAAGCCTTCAATTTCACATTGTGAGCTTTTTGGGTGTACTTACTATATATTGATAAATAACAAAGAAACCCGGAATAAATTTGAACCAAATCCGATGATGGGATTTTTGTCGGGTACTCATTACATAACAAGGCTTATCGGGCTGGCCTTCAATAGAAAACATTTTTAAAGTTAAGAATCTATCCATGTGACTCATGAAACCAATCTTGATTGGGTCAAAAGTTCTTTCTTAAGTTAATGTACAAGTCCCGTCACAACATCGACTATTCGAAGTTTATGAATGTTCTATTCACATCGACTAACCACGTGGCATCGGCGAGGCACAAAGAAATTATATGGATGATGCTACGGATGATTCGGACTGGGATTACCATTAAGCTCGGATGTCTTCGATGTCTCAAAATTCGAGCACCTTCAAGCCCGTCCGACAGTTAACAACGGAAGAAACAATGTTAAGAACCACCTAAGATTCTACCGGTACCTTTTAATACGGAAATATCTAGTCCCGACGAAGCAACCGCCAGATATACCGAACCACCTAATCCGCCGGTTTAATTATTCAAGATCAACCATCACATGCACATAATTACGTATGGACCAGAAACCATCCCTCAGATCAAGTGATTGGTGATCCCTATTACTGGTGTAAATTAAGAGCAACCACTTTCAACATGTGTTTTTACTCGTGTTTTCTATCTCGAAATAACCAAAAGTGGTATTCAAGCCCTTGAGATTCGGATCGTGGATGGGACTGTATAAGAGTTGAATCAATTTAAAAGAGAAATAATGTGTGGACTCTAAGACTGGCCCAAGTCTAGAGCAGTCATTGAGTTAAATGGGTGTTCCAGAACAATCTTGATACGGGTAGGAATAAGTAATCCGGACAAAGCCGGTGGTACCAAAGGATATCGTCAGAAGAAGATTTATGATGAGACCTTAGCTCGGGTAAGCAAGATTTGAGGCAATCCGAAGTGTTTCGCGTATGATGTCATATGAAAACTTAGTTTATCAAATGGACGTCAGAGCGCATTCTGAATGGAGATCTTGAAGAGGAGGTGTATGTTTAACAACCTATGGGTTTAGGTGAACCTAAGGGGCAGACACTAGTCTACAAGCTTTGGAAAGCTTTATATGGTTTGAAGCAGCTCCAGAGCCCTTAGTAACTCTTGGAATTCTACTTGCCCACAACTTCCAAAAAGGGAAGATAGACACCACCTTATTTCTACGAAAAAGAGAAAGGGACACATTAATCGTAAGTATACGTGGATGATATCATTCCGATCGACTAAATCCGAGCTTTGTGAAGAGTTTGCAAAGTTTGATGTGAGCAAGTTTGAGATTTGAAAGTAATTATGGAGAACCGTCCTACTTCATTGGAATGGTTAAACAATTGAAGGAAGGAATCTTCATTAATGTTAGTACACTCGCGATCTTATTAAAAAGTTTGGTATGGAAGGTTCATCTCCAAATCAGAAACCCCCATGCGTCGCTGAAGGTTAGATCCTAATGTGGGCCAGGCATATCAAGTAATATGATCGACTTCGAAGGATGATAGGATCCTGTTTGTATCTTACTAAGAAATCACTTACATTTTGTTTGCTAAATACTTGCATCTCGCGACTCTTCCTCTTTTTCGCATATTGTGCGAATCCCAAGGAGTCACATATGCTTCATGTTAAACGAATATTAAGGTATCTCGCGGAACACCATGAGGGACTGGAGTACCCTAAGGAGTCCAACTTACCTTATTCGTGATACGACAAGCCGATTGGTTGGTGTCGTATCGACGGGAAAAACACAAGTGGTACGTGTCGGGCTTGGAAATAGATTAATTTCATGGTTGATAGAAGCAGTGTAATTCCGTATCAACCTCTTTGCCGAAGCGGAATATATAGCTCCCGGAGTTATTCAAGTGTACTACTCGGATGCAAAGTCAACTTACGACTACGGTTTCAACATGTAATTATTCCATTTCTTGTGTCAATACTAAATACACCGCCATTAGAATAAACGCTCATGTACCTTAAAAATTAAACATATTGAGGTCAGGTATCACTTAAACATGACCATGTTCTCAAAAGTCACATCTCCTTAACATGTTCTTCTTAAGATCAATTGACGGACATACTACAAAGCCCCTACCTGATTGCAAGATTCTACAATATCTTCGATAGTATGCTTCGACTTCTCTAAACAGTTTACATTTAAATTACCCAACAAAGATACTTTATTTTCAAACATGCGTGTGCTTTTTTATTGATAGTAAGAGATACATACGATCTTAATGTTGATCATACTTACTGTTTAACGGCTTCTAGCCGATATTGATATCAACTTCATATTGGGAGGATTTTTGTGTTTCCCCGAAAGTCGTGTAAGAAACATGATTAAAGTTTATATGATTAACCTCGTTCTGGTTTCATGATCTTGATTTCTCTTGATCACCACATGACAAATGCTGTTCATTTGATTACTTATTAACATGTATAGTTAAGAAATGAATTGGTTGGCTCGGAATGCCTGGTTTAATACCTAATCACAATTCGGCCCCAAGTATAGTTTCCTAAAAGGATGAGGTATTTCAATTTCTTTAAACCGGAAAGGTCAACCGAGAGGATTGCCTATCTACGGGAGAAAATGCTTTATAAATTATTCGAAATAATACCCCCCGTATATGTCCAAAGCGACCTCTTCCCCGTCGTAAATACGTGGGAGCTCGTTGGGAGGATCGAATGATCTACTGGGGGAGCCTAAGCTTCAGTATTACCTCAGTAATAACCCCTAATATGTGTAGATACTCCCTCCTCTAAACCTTTTTTCTGGATCCGACTGGACATGCGTTGTTGAAAGTAATTGGGGCATGCTTGGATGTTTTCTTTTTCAGCCGACCATGCATTTTAATAGGATAATCAAGCGCTTGCTTTTGACATGTGTCAGGTTCTCATTTTTGCACTCCATGAATCCTAGTTTGGTGAAATCATGATTTTTAGTTTCTTAGCTACGTCGTTCGAGCGAGACGGTTTCTTTATGTTGACCTATATGAACTTGTGTATTTATTATCCGACATTATGCCCGATTCAATACATTGATCATTCTCCAGTATGTATATGTCTATTTCATTCTTTGTAATGCATAAATTCCCCATCTCATTAGTTAGGATTTATAGCTCTTCCCATTATTTTCTCCTTTATCCGTACTAATCCTTACAATGATAGTTTTTGTACTTTGCTTATTTTTAAGACGTGTTGAGATTTTCTTTCAACGGCTTTATCGATAAATCTAGTCCATTAGAATGACCGTGTGTAACCCGTGTGTAAGGAGTTAACCACAAACACCTTGGATGTTAGTACACAGGTTTAAGGTAAGAGATGAGCCCAAGAGGGACTTTTGAGAGGTGCATGTGTCAAGCGATAGCGTACACTTATGCCTAGGAAGATGCTATGCGTTCTGGGGGCGGTTTTAAGAATCTTTTGGATGATCTTGGAGCTCACTTTCAACCTAGTAGATGGCCTCAAACAATTGGCGTCAAGAACAAAAGTTTCTTAGAATGAGGTCCTCTATCTACCACCTTAAATTTCGGAGCATTTGGAGTTGGCACGTGAATTCACCCATTTCACGTGCAAGCATATTTTTGCTTCTCGTGGCCTCTACAAGATGCAAGGAGACTTGGGGTAAAGTTTGGGTGCATTTGGAGCTGCACGCCAATTGAGGGTGGCGTGCGGAATGCGTGCGAGCATATTTTTGCATGGTTCCCTTGGTTTTGTCATTCTAAGGAACTTTCTCCAAAGGACCATGTTGAAATTACGAGTATTTTGGCCTATATGGTGGGTGCGGAAAGGTGGTAACTTGTGTGATCAAAACTACGTCGTTTTGATCCGGGATTCACTTAATCAAAACTACGTCGTTTTGATGTTGTGTTGACTATATAAGGAGGAGGAGTCCTCTGTTTTAGGTTTAGGTTTGTTGCTTCACCAGCCGTCACGGAGAGAAAGAGAGGGAAGGGGAGCTCCTGGTTTTTGCCGGGCGTCTTGCGTGGGTGGTCGGTGCTTCGTGGGTGAACGGCGTTCGGCCGGATCAGACCGTTCTTTGTGTTGTCGCGTTTTCCCTTGAGGTAGGGTTCTGTTCTTCTAAATCCTCCTGATCCCTAGGGTCCTAGGGACATGTGAGATATCTCATATATTATTTATATGTAAATTCATATAGGTGTGACCTCCTATATGAATGTTGTCTCGTGGCATGTTGGTGTGATTCTGTGGATTACATGCTATGTGTTCGATGAAATGCTGTGTGAATATAGCTGTATGCATATGCCCATTACGTGTTTGGTAATATGCTGTGTGGTTAGTTGTGGTTTAGTGTATGTGTCTGTGTGTTTGCTCTATTTTCTGAATGGTTGGGTTTGTGCGGTTGTGAACGGGTGCACACCAAGTGTTTGGTGGTATGCTGAGTGACCATGTGTGTGGTATGTTTTGTGTATCTAGCTTTGAAGAGCGGTTAAAGAACTTTGCCTCGAGAGGCGGTTAAATCACTTGGCCCAAGAGGCGGTTAAATAACTTGGCCCGAAGAGGCGGTTAAATCACTGTGTTTGTGTGGTGGATAATCGTGACGGCGATGTGGTTTGTTATTGTTTGTTGGGATTGTTGTAACACGTCACCGCACTTTGCACATGCACGTAACCGTTAGGGCATGGGAAGGGTTGGGAGACTTGATCCCTGCTGAGTGGTGGTTGCTCACCCCTCCTACCGGTTTGTTTGTTTCCCGGGGACTTACGAGCGTTAGGTGGATACACCAAGGTGGAAGACCTTATCCATTTTACTCTTCCTTTTATGTTGTTTTCTTTTATGGGAACTGATGTAACCCGGTGGGGATGGGATTGGAAAGAACTGCATTTGTAATAATTTGGTTTGGAATATTTTTATTAATATTACTTTCTTGAATGGGTTGTGGATGTTTGAAATGTAAAATTCTTGGTTTGTATCCTAACCCCTTTGCCTTCCGTGTGGGTAAAAGGGGAGTCACGTGCCGTTTTCCTCGGGTTGGAAATCCGGGCGTGGTAATATAATCGAGCATGGTGTAGTTGGCTTTAGGGTAGTGGGCGGACTTGGTTATCCTAAGTCCTTTGGAGGAGCCTTGAGGGACATGCCTGATCAACATGGTCCTCTTTGAGCCTCAAGAGTGTACTTAGGGTAGTCCGATCTTGTGATAGGATTTGCATGCATTGGCATTAGGGCACTAGTTGCATTCGCCGTGAATGTATGCTAAACTCTGGATAAGATCACATGATTAAGTGAAATGTGCAACTGATTTGTTTGGAAAATGTGTAGGATTGTGAAGCGTGAAATGTGATTGATGCAATGTATGTGTGTAATGTCATGTGTTAGTGAAATTGATAATGGGGTAGGGGTAATTGATTTGTTAATAGTCGAGCGTCTGACGTTTGTGCGTCTTACTTCATGTAGTAAGAATGCCACCGGGAGAGTGACACGTGCGTCGGGGCAATGGGGATGAGTCATCTCGCCTTGGAGGGTCCGGGTGAGGGACCATCCGTTGGAGGGCATGCGTTGCTGCGGCACAGGCTACAAGAAGGCATCCCGGTCCGGAGGTACGAGAGCTGCGGGAGGGACTCCGGCAAGACGCTCGGGAGGAGGTGCGCCGTGAGATGGCAACACAGTGGTGCCACCACCACCACCACCAGTAGGAGAGGCTGCCTCGTGAGCGTTAGAGTTCGCCGGGTGGTGTGCGGAGCCGTGCGAGAGGATGACGTGGTGACACGGTTCCAAAGGAACAACCGCGCGATTGGGGGAAGATCCTGTGGTAGGCGAGAACAGGTGGTTGAGGCAGATTGAGCATGTGTTCTCCTTTCTCCCGCCCCGGGAGGAGGATAAAGTGCGACCGGCACTTCGGCAACAGAGGGGGACGCTTTGGAGTGGTGGACGCAGTGTTGCGGGGAGCCGTGCAATGCAACTCATGTTTTGGGAGGAATTCTAGCAACTCTTCAAGATGAGTTCTTCCCGGAATCAGTGAGATGGCAGAAGAGGAAGAAATTAGCAAACTAAGCGGGGATCAAGACGATACCCCGAGTACGAGCGGGAGTTCGAGATTGAGTAAGTTTGCTCTCGAGACCATGTAAGGAGGACTGAAGGCCCACAAGTTCACCTTGGGTCTCGGAGCCGACCCTAAGGGAGAGGGTGGCGATTCTACGCTTGGAGGACCTATCTTGAGGGCGTGGAGACGGCCCGAATAAGAGGAGGAGCCGGATGATGGGGCAGGCCCATCGGGGGCGCCGGTTGCGAGTGGGCCCGATCGAGATGCGGGGTCCAAGAGGCTCAAGACGGAGGAGAGGGATAGCGGTTCTTTTCGCGGTCGGGGTCGGACATCCGTGAACCCTGGGAGGTTCACCTTTGGCGGCGGAAGACGGGGGGTCCATCGGGAGTCACAGAAGCGGATGCCTCTGGGTGGAGAGCGGGGGTCACTTCAAAGGGGAGTGCCCCAAGAAGGGCCACGATGCAACAAGTGGACGAGAGGGTCATTTGCGTCGGGTTTGCAGGAGTGGCAACAGGGAATAGGGGCGCGGCATCCGGCGTGAGGAGTGATGCTAGCTTCCGTGCACCGGTGAGAGACCACCTCGTCGGTGGCAGAGCCACCAGCAGATCTAATCGGACCCGACCCGAGGGAGGCCGGAGCGGCACAGGACCGAGGCGAGGGCAACCTCGGGGAAGCGTCCGATGGACGAGGCCGACCGGTAGCACGGGCCAAGGGGAGGGTGTTCGTGTTGGAGGCGACATACCAGAGGAGGGCGAAGTTGCCACCCCCACCCGGTGAGGGTGGAGCGGGACCATCGGTGGTTAGAGGTACCCTCTTGATCTCAGGTACATTGGCCACCTTCTTTGATACGGCTGCATCATGTTTGTTTATTGTTGAGCTTGTAATAGACGGCTTGGGGTTAGTTGTGTGGAGGCCGCGAGGCCCTAGTTGTGGAGTCTCCGGTAGGAGGCATGATTGAGTACGGCGATTGTGTCGTGATCGTTGTGTTAACCATAGGCGAGGTGGAGGCGAGGTTTTGACTTGTATGTGATGCCTTTGAGAACGTTTGACCTGATCTTGGTATGGATTGGCTTGTGGCTTTCCCAGGCCAAGATGGGATAGTTATCGGCGGCGTGTGACCTTCGTGACACTCGCAGGGACCTTGCACCCCTGCCGGGGAAAGGGATTGTGAGGCGAGTCGGGCCGGGCCAAGGTTGGACCAATGGGTGCCATTACCCACAGTTAGCAACCCGACCTTCGGGGGAGGAGGGTAAGGTGGAAAGAAGGGTGTGGCCCGTTGTTGTGGACCAATTTCACGATGTTTTCCTGAGCAATTGAGTTTGCACCCAAGAGGAGTGTGGAGTTCACCATTTAGTTAGTACGGGGACGGGTCCGATTTGGCAATAGCGTATCGTATGGGGCCCGAGTAGTTGGGAGCTCAGAGGCAACTCGAGGAGTTGGTGGGCCGGGGTATATCAGACCGATTACCTCACCTTGGGGTGCTCCGGTGCTCTTTGTTAAGAAGCGTGATGGCACGCTTCGTCTCTAGTTCCGACTACAGGTGAGTGGTGCTATTGTGAAGAACAAGTACCCGTTGCCTCGGATGATGACTGTTTGACCAAATGAGTGGGGCCCGGTGGTTTCCAAGATGGATTTTACGGTCGGGGTATCACCGGCTCAGGGGTTGGGGAGGAGGACATCCTGGGACGGCTTTCGGTGCGGTATGGGCATTATGAGTGGGTAGTGATGCCTTCGGGCTCACGTCTGTCACCAGCAAGCAGTTCATGCATTTGATGAACCAGGTCTTTGCTCCATACCTAGACTCGTTCGTGGTGGTGTTTATCGACGATATCTTGGTGTATTCCAAGACTGAGAGGGAACATGTGGAGCACTTGCTACAAGTGTTGCAACCTTGAGGACCGGGGTATGTTTGCTAAGTTTAGCAAGTGTGAGTTTTGGTAGCAGAGATTCACTTTGTGGCCGTGTGTGAGTGGTCAGGAGTTAGGGTGGTCCCGACCAAGATTGAGGCCGTGGCATCGTGGGCAGGCTAACCACCGTTTTGAGATCCGTAGTTTTGGTTTGGCGGGGTACTATCGTCGTTTTAGTGGGGTTCTCCCGTTTGGCGGCTCCCTATGACAGCCGTTACTCGAAGGGCGTGAAGTTTGATTGGTTGACAAGTGTCGAAGAGCTTTGAGACTCTCAAAACCCGTTTGACCACGGCACCTGTGTTGAGGTTGCCAGGGAGGATATTCCATATGAGGTGTATTGGTGATGCGTCCGGGGTTGGTTTTGGGGTGTGTGCTTATGCAAAGGAGCACGGTGTGGTAGCTTATGGGTCGAGGCGCTGAAGCCTCATGAGCAGAATTTCCCCCTACTCATGACCTTGAGTTAAGGTTGTCATCTTCGCTCTGAAGAGTTGGAGCACTACCTCTTGGGAGAAAAGTGAGTGGTGTTCTCGGATACAAGAGCCTTCGAGACATCTTTACTCGAAGGACTTGAATTTGAGGCAAAGGAGATGGGTGGAGATTTGGGAGACCTTTGATTTTACTCTGCCTATACCCCGGGCAAGGGAAATGTTGTGGCCGATGCGTTGAGCGTAAAAGGAAAGCCGAGGTGGGCGTGAGAGAAGGAAGCCGGATGGAGCAAGCTTGGCGACGTTGGCGTCGCACTCGTTGTTCGGTGATGGTGGGGACAGCCCCGAAGTCCTTTGGTGGTAAGTGCTCGAGTTAGACCGGGCCACGTCCGGGGAGGGACACGGTGGGTGACATTGGAGTGTGAGGTTCTCAGTGCCCGTATTGAGGCCGGGGGAGCTCTTCGGGGACTGGACAGAGGGTCCTGAGCATGAGTTATCATTCCAGGGGCGGCCGGTCGTGGCTTCTTCCCTCGGGGATGAGGTGATGAGGGAGTTTCACCCGTCTAGAGTTGTTGTGCACCCAGGGGGTACGAAGATGTATCATGCGCAGCAGGGACATTTTTGGTGTCTAGGGATTAAACGATGCTGTAGCTGCCTTTGTTTCGCGGTGCCTCACGTGTCAGCAGTAGGCGGAGCATCGGCCCGGCGGGCATGTTGGCCCTTGCCCCCTGGCGGAGTGGAAGTGGGACCATATACCATGGATTTTGTGTTTGGTCTTCCACCCACCACTGGGCGGAAAGATATGATTTGGGTGGTTGTGGATCGACTCAGAGGCGGCCCATTTCCTTGCCGGTCGCGAGCGGGACTCCACAATGGGACCTTGAGTGTTTGTCATGAACGCGATTGTAGGCTGCGTAGCATACCTCATCGGTGGTCTCAGACCGATTCGAGGTTCACTTCTCGTTTGGGAAGGTTTGCGGGAGGCTATGGGGACTAAGCTTCATCGAAAGAGACAGCCTTTCACCCCAGACCGACGGCCGATCGAGACGAATCAGACCGTGGAGGACATGTTGAGGGCATGTGTGTAGATTTTGGGGTTCGTGGGCAACTCACCTTCCTTTGGTGGAGTTTGCTCAACAACTATATCAGCATCCATCGGGACGGCTCTTTGAGGGTTGTATGGACGGCCGTGTCGATCCCCTTTGTGTTGGACCGAGGTGGGGGCGACAATCTCTTGGGACACTTAGTTGGTTCGAAGAGGTTGACTGAAAAGGTCAAGTTGATTAGTCAGCGTTTATTGGCGGCGCGGAGTCGGCGTAAATCTTATGCGGATCAGCGACGGCGACCTTTGGAGTTTTGAAGGTGATCATGTGTTCCTTCGTGTCCTCTCCACGTCGTGGACATCGACGGTTTGGGCGAGGTTCCAAGCTATCTCCTTGGTTTATTGGTCCTTTTGAGATTCGGATCTGTGTAAATGCGGCCTACTGGTTAGCGTTACCACCGCGGTGAGTTGAGTGGGCAACGTGTTTCACGTGTCCCGGTTGCGGAAGTATTATTTGACCCCACTCACGTATTGATTGGGGAACGTTGGACATTGAGGATGACATGTCCGTTATTGAGGCCTATTCGTATCCTCGATGGGCGAGAAGCTTTGCGTGTGTCTTATATTCCTTTGGTTCGCGGCTGTGTGGCGAGCACCGTGGTATTGAGGAGGGAGACATGGGAACGTGAGTCCGTGATGCGTGAGCGGCACCGGACTTGTTCGGGACGCAACAATCTTAAGCGTGGGAGGTGGTATGGTTAAGGGATGGATAAGGATATTTTCTTGTGATGTATTTTTCTTGTGATGCGTTGATGTATTTGTATTGTCTTTTAAAGACATGTGTTCTTGTTTGTGATGTGCCTTGGGATGTGTATTAGGTGCCATGTGGACACGTGTTATGTGCATCATTGTGGTTATGGATTGGGGTGAAATTGGGTATGTGCCGTTGTGTTTGTGTGTGGTGTATGACCCGTTTGGGTGTTGTAGCTCGCCGTGTGGGAAATGGGTAGCTTGTGTTTGTTTTCTCGTAGGTCATTTCTTTTCGAGGATGAAAGCTCTTGGGCGGGGAGAGGATGTAATGACCCGTGTGTAACCCGTGTGTAGGGGAGTTAACCCTAAACACCTTGGATGTTGGTACACGGGTTTAAGGTAAGAGACGAGCCCAAGAGGGGACTTTTGAGAGGTGCATGTGTCAAGCGATGTCATACATTTATGCCCTTGGAAGATGTTATGCGTTCACGGGGCGGTTTAAAGTCAATTTGGCTGATCTTAGCTCACTTTTGCACCTAGTACATGGCCTCAACAATGGGCGTGCAAGAACAAAAGTTTTAGAATGGGTCCTCTATCTACCACAATTTCAGAGCATTTGGAGCTGCAAGTGGATTCACCCTTTCACGTGCAAGCATATTTTTGCTTCCCGAGCCTCTACAAGATGCAAGGAGATTTGGGGTAAAGTTTGGGTGCATTTAGAGCTGCACGCCAATTGGGAATTGGCGTGCAAATTGGCGTGCAGCATATTTTTGCATGGTTCCCTTGGTTTTGTCATTCTAAGGAACTTTCTCCAAAGGACCATGTTGAAATTTGAGTATTTTTGACATCATGGGTGCAGGAAAGGTGGTGGGTTGTGTGATCAAACTCTACGTCGTTTTGATCCTGGGATTCAACTTAATCAAAACTACGTCGTTTTGATGTTGTGTTGTCCATATAAGGAGGAGGAGTCCCTCTGTTTTAAGTTTAGGGTTTGTTGCTTCACCACCGTCACAGAGAGAAAAGAGGGAAGGGGAGCTCTGCCAGTCTCTGGGCGTCTTGCGTGGGTGGTCGGTAAGCTAGGTGGGTGAACGGCGTTCGGCTGGGGATCAGCCCGTTGCTTTGTGTTGTCGCGTTTTCCTGAGGTAGGGGTTCGTTCTTCCCCCGTCCTCCTCTTGTCCTAGGGTCTTAGAGGAGCGAATATAGATATCCTTATATTATTTATATGTAAATTCATATAGGTGTGACCTCTATGTTAATGTTGGCCTAAGGCATGTTGGTGCGATTTCTGTGGATTACATGCTATGTGTTCCATGAAATGCCTGTGTGAATATAATACAGTGCATATGCCCATTACGTGTTTGGTAATATGCTGGTGTGGTTTGGATTTGCTGGTTTGTGTATGTGTGTTGCTGTGTTTGCTTTCTATTTTCTGGCAATGATTAGGTTAGTGCGCTTGTGAACGGGTGCACACCAAGTGTTTGGTGGTATAGCTTTGAGTGACCATGTGTTGTGTGCTTGATTTCGTGGTATAGGCCCTGAAAGAGTGTTAAAGAACTTTGCCCGAGAGGCGGTTAAATCAATTTTGGCCCAAGAGGCGGTTAAATAACTCGGCCTCAGAGGCGGTTAAATCACTTGTGTTTTAGGTGGTGGATAACTGTGATGATGGTGTGGTTTGTTATTGTTTGTTGAGATTGTTGGGACACGTCACCGCACTTTGCTCATGCATGTAGCCGGTAGGAGAATGGAAAGTGGTTAGGGGAGACTTGATCCCACTGCGAGCCTGGTCAGCCCCCCTCTCTAATGTTTGCTTGTTTTCCAGTGGGACTTACAAAGCGTTAGGTGGATACACCAAGGTGGAAAGACCTTATCCATTTTACTCTTCCATTTATGTTGTTTTCTTTTATGGGAACTGATGTAACCCCATTGGGGATGGGATTGGAAAGAACTCATTTGTAATAAACTTGGTTTGGAATATTTTTATGAATATTACTTTCTTGAATGGGTTGTGGATGTTTGAAATGTAAAATTCTTGGTTTGTATCCTAATAACCCTTTTGCCCCTCCGTGCTGGGTAAAAGGGGGAGTCACGTTCGGTTTCTAGGGTTGGAAATCCCGGGGGCGTGACATCCATAGTCTTGGATTTGAAGTGTTGTGGTACTTATATCTCTTCGACTTATTGATAAGAAAGGGAATCTCATTCTCTTTTCCGGATACTCGTCCCTCATTATCGTTGATTACGATGATTGTCGGTTCATTATACGGACTCGACACCGTCAAATCGCGATAATCCATGTCCTATTATATATCACTTGTTTTTGAGGAGGCATAATGATGATTCATTAAAGCATGTCTCGGGATGCACACACTTCCCAGGAAGGCAAAAGTATTGTTACCTTTACTTGGTCATGCCGTTGAAGACCCAATGACATCAGCCTATCAAGCGGTCTATTGTTAGTCGCCAAATTCCTAGACCCGTACATTCACGGACTCGGTCTTATATATTCTGGTCATCCTACGAAGCACGAGTGTTACCCTTTCAAATCCCCACAAACTCTCATGCTCCTTAATCCCTAAGACCTCACGTGCCCCTCTCACCCTTAACTTTCGTCTACAATGGCACCCAAACCTCTCTCTCCGAGGCGTCATTCCCTGCCATGGTCGATTGGATGCTGTCTCCCACCCTCCGGTTCGGTTTCTCCATCTCCGCCCTCTTAGAAGTCTCTCTCATACTCAACCCGATCTCCAATCCCGTCGATCTTCTTATAGATCACATTCTCGGTCCCTACTAATGGATCCGTGTACCACCGGCTCCATCGTCTCCTCTCGTTCCGTGGTGAATCCATCCTAATCACCCCGCGTTCTCCGCGTTGCTCTCAATCTACCCCCGTGAACCACAGAACCGCTAGATGCCGATCCCATGGCGGCTCCATGGGTTACCTATAAAGGCAAGGAATACAAGGTGAAGTCCTTCCAAGGTCGTTATCGTTGTATAGCGATCATCTTGAGTCGTTTCCGGCTCAAAGACCTGCGCTTCGGGACTCGTTCCCTACGATCTTCTCTGGGCCATGTACGACATTTTCGAAGGTCTTCCTTGGGGCGGGATTGGGGGATGTTTTTGTTCGTCGTCGTGCAATGGATCCAAGAACCATTCCTTCGGGCGTATCTTAAGCATTGTCTTCGGCATCTTCACCCGGACCATTTCGCCCGTATGATGCTGTTCCATTTCCTCCGGCGTATATACCTTCGCCCTGCCCACCCTCGCGTAGAACATGACGGCCCGCCGTCCCTCTGCTGCTCTCCGCCTTCTCCGGCCCACGAATTAATAAGAAACGGTGCAGTTACCCCTCCGACAAACAATGCCCCCGACGTCGCCTTCCTCCCCGATCCTCCCGATTCCGGTCCATTGCTGCCCCCTTCCATTTCTCGGCCTCCCAACCACAGCCGTCTCGTCTCGAACCCTTCCGAGGTTAAGGGACATCTCAACGCAGTGTCCCAAAGCTGGTTTTCCTCTCCCCCGCCTCTACCGCGGATGTCCCCACTCCCTCCACTTCCGCTATTGCTGCCGCGGGTTGAAACCGGGCAGTCGTCATCATTGGCGATGTCCCGGAATCTATTCCTAAGCTCATTTGCCTCCCCTACCTCAACCCCGAGCCTACCTTGACCATCTCTCCGCTTGACACCTTAACGGGACCTTTGCTCCGTTTCAACCTTGCCCACACCGCCTCTTCCCGACACCGATCTTCGAGTGTTTTACACTCGCCACCCAATCCCCCTAAAACCATGATCATCTGGAATTTGGACCAAGGCTTTCTTACGCCGTCCTCATTCCGATGTGCCGTTCCCCAACCCCTTCCACCGCTCCATGCCGCATGGAGTCCTTCCCCCGCAAAGGCTGGACCTTCTTCTCTATTGTCGCCATTCCCCGTTGTTGACTATCAGGTCAAAGGGTCCGCCGCTCGGATGCCTCCCCATTGCTCCGGATGCCTTTCCCGTCTTCTGCTGATACTCTCGCGGACTCCGCGGTGCACTCTTGGCTCTGTTAAATGCGGGGAGCTCCTCCAAAGCTCCGTAGTTGGCCCTTGGGCGTGCTTCTTTGGCACGGTCCTCCCGACGCCTGTGCTTTCGCCTGGGTCGACCTCCACGCCCACGCTTCATGTGTCCAAATATCGCCGTCGCCGCCAAGGTTGATGCTCTTGGCGTAACTCCTCTCCCTCACTGACTCCTCTACTTTCATGAAACGAGAAGATGGACCTAGTCGCCTCAAATCGTCCATTCCTTGTCCACCTCCTTCGTGGACCTGGCGCACACGATGGCTCCCCCCCCCGTGCTCCCCGACGATCTGCTGGGAAACCGAGGGAGAGAGTGTCATCCGATCCCTTACGCTCCTCTCCCCATCACATTCCTCCATTCGTGCCGAGATGTCGCCCTGCCTCTTCATTGCTTCAGGAGTTCAAATCTAAACGTAGCCGTGCTTCTCTCGCCCAAGCTCTCGAGTGCGCCTTTTCCTCCGTCCTCTCATCCGCGCTCGACACCTTCCTCCATCACACGCGGCGTGTGATCCTCTTGATGCGGACTTAAGCGTGCGGTGAAGGCAATGATTTCTGTCGTTGTTTATCGTCGAGAGAAGATGTCTTTCGGCCTGTACCCCCTTCTCCCCGGACGCATTCGGACCCTTTGTTCGGAGAAAGGCCTCTTTAACTTGATCGACATTGACAACTTCTCAGGGCTTAAAATGGAGATTAGGCCAATTCCCGTCTCTACAAGGATGGCCACTTGTTTAAGTTCTCATGTTGGAATTAGGACTATGTTCCCGGTGTAGATATCATTCAGTCCTTTATCGACGGAACCCGTGGAGGATAGCAAGCCATGGAGAACTCTCTCAATTATCCTCATTCAGTATCTGGATCATGTCGCCACATTTAATGATGCTTTGTCTTCGTGATTCGGTCCAAATGGGATGATTACGATTGTTCCTTTATCGGGTTGTAGAGCAAGTATGTAAGAAAGAATCAATGTGAACCCTTGTGTCTGAGGTTGACCCGATGAAGAAAGCCGGGATTATATGTAAGAGTTGAGCATCACTCCTTTCGAGTCCAATTGAAAGCTGGGGGCGACATTCGGGGCAAGAAGCAAGTGCCTAATAACGATTTGGAGATAAGCAGGGGCCTTTGTGCGTTACTTTATCAAGTCATTCTTAAGTGTGGACAAATCTTGGAGCCAACACACCAACATTCGATGAAGCCGAGACAATGGAGCTTAGAGAGAAAGCGGCAACAATGATTTTCAAGTATAGTAAGCCTTGGGTACCTTAATGAAAATCTTCTAAAAGGTAGAATGTATTCGTTGCGATAAATAAAAATGGTTGTGATGTGTATTCTCGATGTTATCTTTTTGCGGCGAACTTTACCGGATCAGATTACAGAGGGTTTGGGCATATCCATAATTGGGGGATTGTTGGATCAAGCACGAATTTGGATAATGCTTATAAAGCACTATGTAATTTGATTTGAGATCTTATGTTTTTTGTTTAATCATTGCAGAAGATGTGTTATTAATCCGGAGATACACTCGTAAGAGCAAAGCTAGGGCGAGATACATAATCCCCATCCGGATGAGAGTGAGTGTCGTGAAACACTTGGTAAATATTGAAGCCCCATACATATGGAGCAAGTGAAGATGCGTGCGGAGTAAAGAATCGGACCACTCACTCATGCGGAGTAAGGATGTCTTAGTACGGAGTAAACCATTGATTCTTTATTAGACGGAGTAAGGAAACCCGAGTGTGAGTAAGTGAACCGGACCACTCACTCATGCGGAGTAAGGATGTACTAGTACGAGTAATTAAATCCGATCCTTTATTCGCACGGAGTAAGGAAACCATACGGAGTAAGGAATCCGGGCTTACTCACTTATGCAGTAAGGATGTGTTAGTATGGAGTAGGCCATCCAATCCTTTAAACTTCGCACGGAGTAAGAAACGTACGGAGTAAGGAACTTATCATGAGTGAGGAAGCGTTGATACGGAATAAGCACTCCGACCTTCTCATTCACACGGAGTAAGCAGCGACACGGACTCTCAGATTCCAGGTCAAATAGATACGGAGTAAGCAACCACTTGACACGAGTAAGGCTCCGAGCTTCATTTAAGAACGGAGTAAGGAAAATTACACCAGACCAAGAAGATGCTACTTCAACTTACCGCATTTAAAGTCTATTCGTAGTGTCCCGATGTAAGACAAACTCATTGAGAACCTAAAGAATCTTACACGTGGATCACCCTTGATATGGGACAGCAAACTTTAATTATACTTGGGAATCATGAGGGCACTATACTTTCAAACCCAAGATCTCGACTCCACAAACCACAGCCGATCCAAGCAGAGAGCTGGCGAAATAGTTAGGGCGGAATCATTAGAGACTAGGTTTCAAGTTAATTCTTTGGAATGTTTACAAATATTCTTCTTGTACATTGAAAGTGGGTGCATCAAGCCTGAATGTTCCCCTGTGTATGCACAAGAGTTTAAAGACATAATATAGGCTAGTGTGTGAATCCTTTTGTAAACGAGTGTAAAAGAGTCTTGCTTCTATTTTGTTGTATTTATCTTTTGATAATAAAACAAAATACTTCCACTATCTGGTTATCTTCTTGAGTGATTCCAACACTTAACTAGATAAGTGTTTGTGTCAAGAAATAAAAAAGAGTTTCGATAAGAGCTTTGTTACCCCCTCTGGGCTCCAAGGACCATCATTCCCTTGTTAAGGCTTTTGGAGACCCACATGGCCAGGACATCTGTTGTTAGTTTGTGCGGGGAAAGGCCAACTTGGCGGCCATGGGATGAAAGTTGACCGTTGGGGAGATTAATACTACCCCAATGCCATGATCGGATAAATTTGAGGCTCCATCAAACCACGAGAATCACGGCTTTGATTCTTGATCCTCCTGAACTGCATGATTCATGCACCCATGGAAAATGGAGCTGGTTGGCTCATGGTCCTCCAAGTCCTATCGTGCCAATGTCTGTATGTAGCACCGGATGGCCTGATGTGGGACATAGATGATATCATATTCGGATAAGAGCAGTGCCATTTTGCAACCCTTCTGTCATACCGGTTTTTTCAACAGGTACTTGAGTGGGTATGTCTTGAGATTAGCCAATGTAGTATGGTAGAGGTATCATGTCATCTTCGTGTTGCCCGGATGAGAGACATATAAGCTTTTTCTAAGGGATGTAATTCTCTTCTTACCATGTAAATTTCTTGCTCAAGTAATAAATGACTTGCTCCTTTTCTTTGCTTTATCAAGTCGATCCGAACATAACCCATGGATGTTTCTCGGACCGTCATACAAGATCAAAGGTTTGTTGGGTGTTGGAGGAGCCAAAAGGGGTGGGTTCATTAAGGTATTCCTTGATTTTGTCACAAGGCCTCTGACATTAGTCATTCCATACTTGGGGTTATTTTTTTGCGAACACTTTGAAGATAGCTCACAAGTTGCGATAGCGGTGAGATAAAAGCGGGTAACATAGTTACTCTGAGGAAGGCTCTAACTTCTTTGATGGTCTTTGGTGTAGGCATATCTTGGTTGGCCTAGACTTAGTAGGGGTCGACCTGTGTTCCATTTTGACTAACAACAAATTGTCACGCCCCGGATTTTCCAACCCGAGGAAACCGGCACGTGACTCCCTTTACCCACACTGGAGGGGGGGTTAGGATACAAACCAGAATTTTACATTTCAAATATCCATAACCCATTCAAGAAAGTAATATTCATAAAAATATTCCAAACCAATTTATTACAACGAATTTTCCAATCCCATCCCCAACGAGGTTATCAGTTATAAAAGAAAACAACATAAATGGAAGAGTAAAATGGATAAGGTCTTCCACCTTGGTGTATCCACATAACGCTTTGTAAGTCCCCGGAAAACAAGCAAACACGGTAGAGGGGGGCTTGAACCACAGCTCAAATAGGGATCTCGTCTCCCAACCCTTCCCGGATGCTCTGGAAACTACATGCATGTGCACTGGTGCGGTGACGTGTTACAACAATCTCAATAAACAATAACAAAACCACATCGCTCGTCACAATTATCCACTTGACAAAACACAAAGCATTTAACCGTTCTTGAAGCCGGGGTTATTTAACCGCCTCTTCAAAGCCAAGTGATTTAACCGCTCCCAGCGAAGTTCTTTAACCGCCTCTTGAGGCCAGATACCACGTAGCACACAACACACATGGTCACTCAAGCATACCACCAAACACTTGGTGTGCACCCGGCATCAACCCCGTAAACCAAATTCGGGAAAATAGCAAACGACACAACGACACACTACTACACTAAATCAGTAATCCACCCAAGATCTATATTATCAAACACGTAATGGGCCTGTGCGTACGGATATGTTTACTTTGTGCATTTCATCGAACACATAGCATGTAATCCACTAATCACACCAACATGCCAAAAGCCAACATTCATATAGGAGGTCACACCTATATGAATTTACATCTAAATAATATACTTGATATCTCTCATATTCCACTTGTAACCCCAGGAAAGAGTATTGGAGAAGGGTAACAACCTCCTACCAAGGAAAACGCAACAACACGAACGGTCCGATCCGGCGGCAACGCCGTCCTCCCCACGCAAGACGCTGCGGCAGAACTCCGGAGCTCTCCTTCCCTCTCTCCCTCTTATCTCGGCGACGGCCGGTGGAGCAACAAACCCTAAACCTAAAACGGAGAAGCTTCTCCTCCTCATATAGACAACACAACATCAAAACGACATAGTTTTGATTAAAGTGAATCCCAACATCAAAACGACGTAGTTTTGATCACACAAGTTAGCACCTTTCCGTACCATATAGGCAAAATACTCCGAATTTCCAACACGGACCTCTGGAGAAAGTTCCTTAGAATGTCAAAACCAAGGGAACCATGCAAAATATGCCTGCACGTTTCAATTTGCACGCCAATTCCCCAATTGGCGTGCAGCTCCCAAACGCACTTCAAACTTACTACAAGCCTCCTTGCATCTTGTGTAGGCTGGGAAGCAAAAATATGCTTGCACGTGAAATGGGTGAATTCACGTGCAGCTCCCAATGCTTTGCGAAATTTCTGTAGTAGATGAGGACCTCATTCTAAGAAACTTTTGTTTACGCACGCCAATTGTTTAGGCCATCTACTAGGTCAAAAGTGAGCTCCAAGATCAGCCAAAGTTCAAAACAGCCCTAGTAAACGCATAGCATCTTCCTGTAAATGTATATCCTAACGTGGAAACCACCTCTCAAAAGTCCCCTCTTGGGCTCATCTCTTACCTTAAACTTGTGTACCAACATCCAAGGTGTTTGTGGTTAAAAACTCACACACCGGGTTACATCGGTCATTACATCCTCTACAAAAAAGGGTTTTAGACCTAAAAAGAAATGACACACGAGGAAAACAAACACAAGTACCCATTTGCCACATGGCGAGTCATAACACCAAATGGGTCAACACCGTACATTAGTACACAACATACAACATAGCTTGCCACCACTCCATAACCACATGAATCACACTCATGTGAAACACATCCACATGTCACAAATATCCATCACTAAGCACATTTCATTAACACATTCAATATAAATTAAAGTCAAAAAGTCGAAAGGAAATACAAATACACCACCGGCAGACACCCTCCACCCTTGGGATTGTTAGTCCTCGAACAACTCGGGGTTGCTCACGAATCATGGTTTCGCGTTCCATATCTCCTCCATCAGACGTGTCGTCCGCGAAAAGACAATACACTTTCATAATGCCATGTCGTGACGCACATGTACACAACCATTCACATACACGACCGAAGATAATCTATTTCCTCCCAACAGTTTTCTCAAGGATAGCTTTGATTTCCCTGTTAGACGCCTCGCCTTGTCCATTGTTTTGTGGGTGCTCAAGCCAAGGACTTCCTATGGTTAACTCCCTACTTTGTCAACAACTTGTCAAACAATTTGTTACAAAAATGACTACCCTAATCACTAATGATAGCCCTTGGTGTCCCAAAACGGCTAAACATGTTTTTGGTTAGGAATTTAGTCATGTCACGTCGAATTTCCAACCCGAGAAACCAGACGTGACTCCCCTTGTACCCACACGGAGGGCAAAGGTTAGGATGCAAACCCCGAATATAACATTTTTAAACATCCACAACACATTAAGGGGTGCAATGTTAATAAAAGCAATCCACAATCCAAAAACCAGAGCTTTATTACAACAAAATCCTCTTTCAATCCATCCCCACCGGGTTACATCAATTCTTATAAGACAAAATAAATGGAAGACAATAAATAAAACAGGTCTTCCACCTTGAGGTCCCACCTAACGCCGTATGTTCCTAAAAGAAAACAACATAGAGGAGGGGGAGCAACCGCACACCTCGGTAGGATCATGTCTCCCCAACCCATCCCATGCCCCAAGTTTACGCGAGTGTGTAGCAGGTGCAGTGTAGTAACAATAAAATGTAAACAAGTTGTGCTCCCACATTCACATGGCACACACATATCCACGGCCATACGAGGCTTAGCCATATAGGCTAACATATCCACACCCTACATGTGCTTGTACTGCATCGGCCAACATATCCACAACTCTCAAAGCTAGGCCACACGGGCTAACATATCCACGGCCATATAGGCTAGCCACACGAGCAACATATCCACAGCTTTCAGGCTTAGGCCACACGAGCACGTTCCGGAATCCCCTAAGCCTTCCTGACCCTTAGGGTTCCTTTATGACAGATACAAGGTCACACGGGCATTAAACCAAACACGTAGCATACACACTTTCAACGGGCATAATACCAAACACTTAACATGCATACATTCACAAACACCCCAAAACCCACCATTACGGAGCATATTATCAAACACATACTAGCATATTCACACAGAACATATCCACACGTACATTTTATCGAACAATTAACATGCACTCACCATCCAAACACCCAGAACACATAAAACCGCCATTAAGGGCAACATCCATATAGTATCACACCTATATGGATTATATATATATATAAAACAGTAAAACACCATAATGCGCTCTAGAACCTAGAGCGAGAGGAGGATTTAGGAAGAGCAAACCCCTACCTTGTCTTCCCTGCTCCCGCTTCCAACAAGGGACTCCGGCCACCCACGCAAGACGCTGCGCAGCCACCAAGCTCTCCTCTTCCCTCTCTCTCTCTCTCTCTCTCTCTCTCTCTCTCTCTCTCTCTCTCTCTGCCGTGGTGGTGGAGGAAACAAACCCCACAAACTAAAACAGAGGGGCTTCTCCTCCTTATATGGGAGAACACAAATCAAAACGACGTAGTTGATTAAACGAATCCAGCATGAAATGACGTAGTTTTGATGGAACAAGTTTACTGACCTTCCCACATCTATAACACCCAAAATATTTATAATTTCAACATGGTCCTTTGGGAAAAGATGATTACGAGTAAAGCCAAGGTAACCATGCAAAAATATGCCCGCACGCCCACTTAGCGCCAATTCCCCACCATTGGCGTGCGACTCCCCACCTAAAACTTTACCCCAAGCCTCCTTGCATCTTGTAAGGTCCGAGAAGTTAAAAATATGCTTGCACGTGAAATGGGTGAATTCAGTAGAAACAAAATGCCCTGAAATTTGTGGTGATGGGGACGACCTCATTCCAAGAAACTTTTGTTCTTGAACGCCAATTGTTTGAAGTCATCACTATACCAAAAAGTGAGCTCCAAAATCGCCAAAACAAATAAACCGCATGTATATAAGCATCTTCCTAGGGCGTAAATGCACGTTATCACTTGTCACGTGCACCTCTCAAAAGTCCCCACTTGGGCTCATCTCTTACCTCAAACTTGTGCACAACATCCAAGGTGTTTGTGGTTAACTTTTTACACACGGGTCATTACATCCTCTCCCTTAAGACTTTCGTCCTCGAAAAAAATGACTAGAGGAAAACAAACACAAGCTACCCATTTGCCACAAGGCGAGCCACAACACCCAATTGGTCATACACCGTGCACAACACATAACAAACACATAACAAGGTACCCAACAAGCCTAACACCACATATCTCGTATCTCACAAATACGCATCTCAAATATGAACACATGTCCAAAAGACAAAACAAATACACCAAATCATACACAACAATACAAGAAAATACATCATTATCCCTCGATCCTTACATTATACCCCCTCCAAGCTTAAGATTGGTCGTCCTCAACAATTGGTGTTAAGCCACGCATCACCGACTCACGTTCCCATGTCTCCTCCTCAATGCCACGTGCTACCACAACGACGCGAACCAAAGGAATAACACGACCATGCAAAGCTTCTCTCGCCGATCTAGTATACGGATTGGGCTCCAACAACGGACATGTCATCCTGAATGTCTACCCCAATCGATCACATGGGTGGGGTCGGGTGATACTTCCTCAATCGGGACACGTGAACACGTTGTGCACTCGACTGAACATGAGTGGCAAAGCCTAACCGGTAACCCACCGACCCCACACGAGTCAAACCTCCAAAAGGACCAATAAACCGAGGAGATAGCTTGGAACTTCGCCTAAACAGTGATGACCACGACGTGAGACACGAAGGAACACATGATCACCACGAAACCCAAAGGTCTCCGTCACGATCCACATAAGATTTGTGCCACTGAAGCCGATAACAACCGTTGACGAATCAACTTACCTTCGCAGTGCCTCTTGAACCAACCGTGGTCCCAAGAGAGGCTGTCTCCCCCACCTCGGTCCAACATAAAGGTGATCGACACGACCGCCCAACAACGCCAAAAGGAGCCATCCCAATGGATGCGATAGCTCATATTATGCGAGGAACTCCACCAAAGGAAGGTGAGTTGCCCACCAACCCCCAAAATCTAACACACGGGCCCATAACATGTCCTCCAAAGTCTGATTCGTCCTCTCTGTCCATTGCTCGGGCTCGGGGTGGAAGGCCGTACTAAGTGAAGTTTGTCCCCAAGCCTCTCCCCGTGAGCCTCGCCAGAAACGGGAAGTGAACCGCGAATCCCGGTCGAGACAACCGATGATGGCACTCCATGCGGTCTCACAATCTCGTTCATGTATATAGTCACTCGAGGTCCCAATAGAGTCCCCCGCGAACAACCCAGAAATGGGCCCACTTTGTGAGTCGATCCACAAATCTAAATCATATCTTTCCTCCCTGTGGTGGTGGAAGACCAATCATAAAATCCAACGCTATGCGGTCCCATTTCCACTCATAGGGCAATGGGCGTAACATGCCCGCCGGCCGCTCGATGCTCAGCCCTTCACTCGCTGACACGTGAGGCACCACAAACAAAGGCCCCACATCGCGTTTCATCCCGGGCCACCAAAAATGTCCCCCAATGTGGTACATCTTCGTACCCCTTGAATGCACAGAACCCTAACTAGTGAAACTCCTCGGCACCTCATCCCCCGAGGGAAGAAGCCCACCAACCGCCCCGGAAAGACAACTCATGCTCGGACCCTTTCGGTCCGGGTCTCAGATAGCTCCCAACCTCAATAAGGCACGGAGAACCTCACACTCAATGTCACCCAACTATTCCTCCCGACGCGCCGGTATCAACTCGGTATAACCACCAAAGGATTTAGACTGTCCCACCATTACAAACAACAGCTTGTAGCCGCAACATGACATATCGCTTCCGTCGCCTTCCACTCTATCATGGCCACCTCGGCTTTCCCTTTTCTCGCTTTAACGTCGCCACAACATTACCCTTGCCCGGGTATAGGCAAGAGTAAAGTCAAAGGTCTGCAAATACTCCACCCATCTCCTTTGCCCAAATCAAGTCCTTCCGAGTAAAGATGTACTAGCACTTGTGATACAGAACACCACAAACTTTCCCCAAGAGGTACGCTAACTCTTCAGAAGCTAAGATAATGTACTTCAACTCAAGATCATGGGTGGGGTAATTCTCGCTCATGAGGCTTCAACCGCCTCGACCCATAAGCTGTTACATCGTGCTCTGCCTAAGCACACACCCCAATCTAACCCTGGGATGCGTCACAATATACCTTATAAGGAATATCCTCCCGAGGCAACCTCAACACCGGTGCAATGGTCAAACGGGTCTTGAGAGTCTCAAACGCCCGCTGGCACTTGTCCGTCCACTCAAACTTTACTCCCTTCCGGCCAAACTTTGTCATAGAGCCGCATATCCGGAGAATCTCGACAAAATGACGGTAATAACTTCGCCAAGCCAAGAAAACTACGAATCTCAAAAACGTTGGTTGGCCTCTCCACGATGCTGACCTCCAATCTTGGTCGGGTCCACCCCAACCTCTCAATAACACCACATGGCCGGAAAGTCAACCTCTTTGCGCCCAAAACTCACACTTGCTAAACTTAGTGAAATTTTTCTTGGTCCCTCAAGGTTTGTAACACCGTGCCAAGTGCTCCACATGCTCCTTCGCGTCTTGGAATACACCAAGATATCATCAATAAACACCACCACAAACGATCCAAGTATGGAGGAAAGACCCGGTTCATAATGCATGAAACCGGCCGCGCATTGGTGAGCCCGAAAGGCATCACCACCCACTCGTCATGCCCATACCGCACCGAAAGCCGTCTTAGGGATGTCCTCCTCCTTAACCCCGAGCTAGGGTTACCCGACCGTAAATCTATTTTGGAAAACCACCGGCCCCACTTAATGGTCGGACAGTCATGTACCGTGGCAACCGTACTTGTTCTTCACAACCCCGAATTCATTTTGTCGTAGCTCGATGCAGACCAAGCGTGCCATCGCCTTTCTTAGCAAAGAGCACCGGAGCACCCCAAGGTGACGTACTCGGTCCGATAACCCCGGCCCACCACTCCTCGATTTGCCTGCGAGCTCCCTCGGCTAGGTTGGCCCCATACGATATGCTACTTGGGAAATCGGACCCGTCCCCGGCACCAACTCAATGGTGAACTCCACACTCCTCTTAGGTGGCAGAGAACTCCCCCGACTCTTCGGAAAAAACATCTCGAAACTGGTCCACAACAATCGGTGCCACACCCTCTTTTC
>JAKCVP010000086.1:0-28255 GCA_023512835.1 Taxillus chinensis
CTAGCCACTCTAATTAAACATTGTATAACCAAAGTCCAACAACTTACACCCAATTAACCAATAGCCCGATGCAACAAGGAAACATTGCCTCACAAATCATGATCACATATTAGAAACAATATATCAACCATATAACAATCACAAACAGAGCACAAAACAAAACAACATCAACATATCAACCATCATGTGAATATCTATTCTTATGTAAGAAAGGAAGGTCACACCCAAGTATGCTCCACCAAATAGGGTACGATGCCATTGAATCACGATTGAGTCCCCTTATAGAGAGGACTCCACCAACAAGCAACAATCTCGGCTATCACAACATTTTATAATGACGTAAATGAGGAAAGCTCACCACGCTAGTCCCACCATAAATCATCCACCAGTTCCATATTATCATACTTACCACCAGTCAATCAAGCCAAATGATTGATAAATAAGGTCAAATCTTAGTTCCACCACGTGTCACCACACAAAATAATAATGTAACTAACTAACAAACTACAAGAAAAAAACAAAAAAAAAAAAAAAAACTATCCACCCAAAAAACAAAAAAAACACCCCCAATCCCGAACCTTCCCCCCTTCACCCCCCCCCCCCCCCCCAAAAGCTAAAGGCCCCAAAACAACCCCCGGGGAAAAATTTAACCCCCCGTCTCAAATATGCAACCCTGTATAGTCATACACCAAGGGTAATCCTGTACTTTCCCATATACCATCATGCATACAAAGAGTCAAACAATCATATAGACATCATATCATATAGTATGCAAATACAATTGTCCACGGACCCATGTCCAGGATATCACATAAAACAATACGAGAATATAATCGTATCATACATCGAGTAGTGGGCGTCCTCCTGGAAGAAAGTCCTCCACTAGTCTCGGGTCACACCTGAAAAAGGTAAACAACAAGTAGGGGTGAGCGACAAGCTCGGTAGGTGACCCCAACACTCCACATCATGCAACACATATAAGTCTATACTATATGCTTAGTGTACTCGTGCGCCGTTAGTGTGCACATAATCATGGGACCCGCAACAAACATCGGACAACTTGTCCACGATCCTCCATGGGATCCCCCCAGGGCACTCGGCCCCGCTCCACGAGCCCCAAGGCTCAGCTCGGGCCTTAGCTTTGCGTTAATATGCCCACACGCCAGTCGCCACACAGGCTGTAAGACCCGTGTGTAACCCGTGTGTAAGGAGTTAACCACAAACACCTTGGATGTTGGTACACAAGTTTAAGGTAAGAGATGAGCCCAAGAGGGGACTTTTGAGAGGTGCTTGTGTCAAGCGATAGCGTACATTTATGCCCTAGGAAGATCTTATGCGTATACAGGCGGTTTTAAGCTATTTTGGCTGATCTTGGAGCTCACTTTTGACCTAGTAGATGGCCTCAAACAATTGGCGTGCAAGAACAAAAGTTTCTTAGAATGAGGTCCTCTACCTACCACAGAAATTTCAAAGCATTTGGAGCTGCACGTGAATTCACCCATTTCACGTGCAAGCATATTTTTGCTTCTCTCGACCTCTACAAGATGCAAGGAGGCTTGGGGTGAAGTTTGAGTGCATTTGGAGCTACACGCCAATTGGGGAATTGGCGTGCAAATTGGCGTGCAGGTGTATTTTTGCATGGTTCCCTTGGTTTTGTCATTCTAATGATCTTTCTCCAAAGGACCATGTTGCAGTCGAGTATTTTGGCCTATATGGGTGCGGAAAGGTGCTAACTTGTGTGATCAAAACTACGTCGTTTTGATCCTGGGTTTACTTAATCAAAACTACGTCGTTTTGATGTGGATGGTGTCTATATAAGGAGGGCTTGAGTTTGAGTTTAGGGTTCTTGTGTTCCTTTGCTGCGTTCTCCGCTCGAGAGAGAGAGAGAGAGCTAGAGAGAGAGAGGGAAGGGGAGTTGGTTCTGCTGCCGGAGCATCTTGCGTGGGGAGGACGGCGTTTGGCGCGGGAGCAAGGAAGATCTCGCTTTAAGGTAGGGGTTCCGTTCTTCCTAATCCCTCCTCTGTCCTAGGGTCCTAGGGCGGATTCCTGGTCAGTATCTGTTTATATATACATATGTAATCCATATAGGTGTGATCTCCTATATGGATGTTGGCCTTAATGGCGTATTGGTGTGATTTACGAGGTTGGGTGGTTAGTGCAAGTTAAGTGTTTGATAAAATGCCAGGTGTGGATATGCCCGTATGAATATGCCTGTGTGTATGCTCGTAATGTGTTTGAAATAATGCCTGGTGAGGCTATATATATTCCGTGTCTGAAATAATATCTGTGTGGTGGGTTTGTGAGCTTGTGAATATGTGCATGCTAAGGGTTCGACGTTATTCTGTGTGATTAAGCATATTAAGTGTTTGATGTTATGCCTGTATGGTCTTATGTCTTGTGTGGTTGCTTGTACACCCGGTGGTGTGGAAGCCGGGACCGTTTTGTGTTAGCCTGTGAGTTTGTGGAAACTTGGCCTGGAAGAGGCGGTTAAATCACTTGGCCAAGAGGCGGTTAAATCACTTTGGCCTGGAAGAGGCGGTTAAATAACTTGGCCTGAAGAGGCGGTTAAATCACTTGTTGTTAAAGTGTTAGCCCGTGTGTTAGGTAAGCCGTGTAATTGTTGATGTGGTTGTTGTTATGTCCGTAGAAATTATTGTAACACGACACCGCACTTGTACACATGGCATGTAGATGCTAGGAGCATGGGATGGGTTGGGGAGACATGATCCCTACCGAGCCGTGGATGCTCACCCCTCCTACTATGGTGTGTTTTCTTGCAGGAACCTACAGGCGTTAGGTGGGAACACCAAGGTGGAAGAGTTCCATTTTGTGGCTTTGTTTTGTGTTATTTGTATTATGTAATTTTTGTTGAGGCATTGTAACCCAGGGGGAGATATTGTAATGAAGTTTGAAACATAATAAAGGCATGTGGTTTCAATTAAATAATTATATGATTTTGGTTTATCGAAAAGAAATGTGAAGTGTATGTTGTATCCTACCCCTTTGTCCAAACCCGGATAAAGGGAGGGTCACGTTCCGGTCTCCTCGGGTTGGAAATCCGGGGCGTGACAATATGGTATCGAGCATGGTCTAGTTGGCCTAGGGTAGTGGGCGGACTTGGTTATCTTGGGTCCTTTGGAGGAGCCTGGAGGGACATGCCTGATCAACATGGTCCTCTTGGAGCCTCCAAGGTGTACTTGGGGTAATCCGGTCTTGTGGTAGGATTTGCATGCATTGGCATTAGGGCACCAGTTGCATTGGTTGTTGTATGTGAAGGTGTGGATACCTAAAAAAAAAAAAAATTAATTGTGATAAAAGAAAAAATATGAATAATATGATAAGGTGAGAACTGTGCAACTCGATTAACTCGATTTTATGACAAACTTGAACGTGTGCTTGTGGCATGGTTGTTTGTGCAATGTGGTTTAATGAGAACCGAAATGTGTGCGGTGTATGTAATTGCATGGATAAAGGGTTTGAACATGATAAAGTTTCAATTGTGCAACTCTAAAATTTTGTGATGATTTGAGCATGGAAACATGGAAAAGAAATTGTGGAAGTGAAACGTGTGCTTGGAAACTTGAGGCTTGTGACTCGTTAACAAAAAAAAAAAAAAAAAAAAAAATTAATTAAAATGTGATTTGTTTGGTGTTCGTGAATGGTTGAGCATGTGATTTGCTTGGTACTGTGTGAAATAAGCGTGGTTATGAGCAATGCAATGGAATGTAAAATTGGTATAGTCTGTTAAATGTGAACCTATAGACTTGTGTGGTAATAATGCGTGTTATAGCTTAAGCTACTTAGTCGGTAGTGGTCTCGCGATTATTGAGATTATGGAGTGATAACCTAGAGCGCTGCCTTTTCGTGGAGCCAATGTCTCCAAAACAATTGTGACCGGTACGACTATTGAGGTAGCAAAGAAGCCCGCCCCCAGCTGGGCAAGTGGGAGAGCTGCAGGATGTAAGTAATGATATAATCATGGCAGAGGTTGGCATCTTAAGCCTGGTAATTTAAGAGTTGAAGGATGAGATTCGACAACCGATTAAGAGCGAGGTACGTCGAGAGCTATCAACCCACATCATCGGGGGGGATCTTGGGTGAAGATTAATTGAAGCATAGTTGTCCTGATCAGCGAAAGGGGCTCAAGAGGTAGAGACCAGTTTCCCAAAGGGGTTGTTCTTGCAAAGTGGACAACCGGGACATTGGAAAGTAGGACATCTCCCGACAGCCTGTTTTGGTAAAACAAGTCATGGTGCTAAGACTGGGCTCAACGAGCTAGGGATAAAGCAAAATTCAAGTGAGGCTGGGAGGAGAGCATGGCAGAACTTTCCTTAGTCAAGGGTACGATTTTGATTCTCGCGTGTTAAGATTGTTGTTTGGTGGTGGTAGCATATTCCTTTAATGATAGTGATCGGTTAAGTCTCGTCGCTGGATTAGGTGAGGCTGGGTGAACCTTTGATTGTTGCGTTTGTTAGCCTTTGTTTTTGGGTGGGCTCGTGAGCCACTGTTTTATGTTAGGTGAGGCTTAGAAGGTCGTTTGAGTTACCATTTTGGATGGACGTAGTTGGGGACCTACTAGAGAATAAATGAGTAAAATAAATAAAAATATATATAGGATACCAAAAGACTAATAAATTACTAATGGTTATAAACAGTTGTTGGAAAGAGTTGGTGGTTTTAATATGGTCTAAAGTGTTAATCACATCTTTGTGTGGTAGTCAATTTTGGGCGCCCGTGTGTGAGGAAAGTAATAAATGTTCTTGTGTTACCCCTAATACTCCGCGTAGGTGAGATTACCTCCTGGCCTAGCTAGCCTAGGAAGCTGGAGGCATGAGTTAGTGGCTTGTGGGTAGTGTGTGACCCCGCGGTGGCAACCTTGAGTAATAGAAATGTGTTTTCATGTGAGTAGAGGTTTCGTAGATGTGCTACCTAAGAAGGATGTTCTTTTGGTAACCTTTCCAAGTGTCACGGTTGAGGGAAGAAATTGCCACTAGTATAACCCACTCCTTGAGTCATTGAGATTTAAATTGATTGGTTCTTATGGGTGTCCTGTGGAGATGGCCGCAAATTGTTGGGTGGCCAAACATTGACCACGTGTCATGCCGATGGTGTGTGAAAGACCTTGGGTAATGTTCATAGGATATGTGGTGAAATGGGTTTGCGTATGTATAAAAATGTGATGAGTCCTGGAACTAGGTTACGAGTGAGTTTATAGGATCGTGCCCGGTGAACCCAATCGCAAGGCGGCAAGCGAGTGAGATTGGGCAGGCCTTGTTTGGGTTTTTCCTCAAAATTGGGAGACACCTTCCGAGGGGTTGAGGATGTACTCCTGGTGGTAGGACCATTCCCTTAATCCATGTCGTGTGGGTAATAGGCTTAAAAGAGGCGAGGAGGTGGGGGCTAGTATGTCCTCTCTTACATGTGTTCTACGTGATCGTTTATTTCGTGTGTTGTGGTCGCCTTGTTTTGTTGTGTGTGTTACATATGTGTAAAGGGGTATAGCAAAGTTCTTATGTGTGGGTCTCGTGGCATTCATATGCGAGAGGAGTAGGAGGTGATGCCTGCGCATGTTAGGTGTGGTGTGGGATGAAGAGGAGTGTTATGTGTAATGTTGATGCTATTCCTTGTCACGTGTGATGGCATGCTAAGTTAAAGTGTGAAAGTATTGAAGAGTTGTGATTCATTGAATGGAGTCGGATGTGAGTTTTGCTTGTAAGGGATATTAGTCTTTACCCCTTTGGGGGGAGATTTGTGTCCTGCGGCTACCATGGGGTCCTCATGCTACATATGTTCTTCTTGAAAGTCTTTCGTGTGCGTTTTGATGCGGTAAGTGACATGGTCCACGCCATCAAAGTGTTGGTGTGTTTGGGAGCTACGTGAATGTCCCGAATAAGGAGTTTGCATGCCTCGTTTCTTGTGCCTACCCGGAGGGATTGCAGTGACCATATTAAGCTGCGGTTAGAGCCTCGAGTATTTCTTGATCCATTTGAGTGTTTTGCTGGTATGTTGAGATAAAACGTAATAGTTGATATAGTGGAGTTGGTGGGCCATGAGGTGGAGTATGTCTTGGAGGCAAGGGATTTTCTTGTGACCTGTGCGTGGTGACACGAGAGGATTCCATTGTGGTCGGGTTGCGAGATAGGAGAGTTTTCGGTGTGGGGAGGACTATGATGTTCATAGCTACTTGGCGTCAAGGGATTCCTATCGCGTGGTCCGTCTCGCCGACTTGGTAAGGCATTATCTCTTGGGCCGTACGGTAAGCCTCGGTTGTGAAGGCCGTGTGGGACCTTGGCGGATCTCTGTTTGACCGTGATCAAGGAGGTCGATTCTCAAAGTCGGTGACTAGTGATAGCCCGATAGTGGGTTTTGGTCTTACCATGGTTGTGTGTGTGGTGCTGCATTTATCGTTTTTAGTGCATCCTTGGACTCCGTTGGGCGCCAAAGTTGACTGCGACCGAGTGGTTAAGGGCACACTCCATTCTCGTGTTTTTCGTGTCTAGGCTTGTACTCCGTTCTGCGTCACCATTGGTGTTGGTGGGGTTTCAATGTTCCTTGCTTGAGTGAGGTGGTTTTCGCAGTGATGATGGTGTCGCTGAGGTGAGCTCCCTGTGTGGGAATGTGATTGTGGTTTGCATAATGCTGTCCTATTTGTTTGTGTTTCATTGTGACCTCATTGTGCTTCTTTGTTAGGGTGTGGTCTACCTATGGGCCGAGGCTGCGTTGACTTCAACTCCCAATTGTTGGGTATTTTACGTTGTGGAGTGTTGGTCCCATCGTGCCGCGAGTTGGCATCTCCAACATTTGTGGTAATGACTACATTATGTGTTGCTTTGATCTTTTCGCGTTGTTTACTAGGTTTCTCTTTTCGGGGACGAAAAGTCCAAAGGTGGGAAGGTTGTGAGGAAACTCCCTGCGGATGAGTTTGTATGGTGTTGGCGAGTGGGCGGTGGAACGTTAAACGTGTAGTAGTGTTTTATTTGTGCTTTGTTCTTTGTAGTGGTGTTTATGATGTGATTTGTTAAACGTACGTGTTGGGGATGGGCGTATATGTTGTACACCGTCGTGGCGTGAATACTTGTGACATGTGTTAGGTGAGGAGAACAAGGGTTTGTGAGATTAGAATATGTGTTTCCCTATCATGCTTTGTGTTTATTGGGTCCGTGGGCACGTGCCTTCATGTGTGTTATTGTGTGATATCTTCATTCGCGGGTATGTGAATGGTTGTGGGCTATGTGCATCAGCAGGTGCGTTGTGGAAGGTGTGTTGTATTTTAGGGGCCAACACGTCCTGCAGAGGAGACATGGAATGTGAGTCCATGATGCGTGACCAACCCCGAGTTGTTGGAGGACGAACAATCTTAAGGGTGGAGGGGTGTTGGTTGGGTTGGTGTATTTGTATTTCCTTTCGACTTTTGACTTTAATTTTATATTGAATATGTTAATGACATGTTCTTGTTGACCTAGATTGTGATGCATGTGGTTATGGATTGTGGTGGCACTATGTTATGTGCTATTGTGTACAATGTGCGGTGTATGACCCATTTGGGTGTTGTAGCTCGCCGTGTGGCAAATGGGTAGCTTGTGTTTGTTTTCCTCGTATGTCATTTCTTTTCGAGGACGAAAAGTCTTAAGGGGGAGAGGATGTAATGACCCGTGTGTAACCCGTGTGTAAGGAGTTAACCACAAACACCTTGGATGTTGGTACACAAGTTTAAGGTAAGAGATGAGCCCAAGAGGGGACTTTTGAGAGGTGCTTGTGTCAAGCGATAAGCGTACATTTATGCCCTAGGAAGATGCTATGCGTATACAGGCGGTTTTAAGCTGTTTTGGCTGATCTTGGAGCTCACTTTTGACCTAGTAGATGGCCTCAAACAATTGGCGTGCAAGAACAAAAGTTTCTTAGAATGAGGTCCTCTACCTACCACAGAAATTTCAAAGCATTTGGAGCTGCACGTGAATTCACCCATTTCACGTGCAAGCATATTTTTGCTTCTCCGACCTCTACAAGATGCAAGGAGGCTTGGGGTGAAGTTTGAGTGCATTTGGAGCTACACGCCAATTGGGGAATTGGCGTGCAAATTGGCGTGCAGGTGTATTTTTGCATGGTTCCCTTGGTTTTGTCATTCTAATGATCTTTCTCCAAAGGACCATGTTGCAATTCGAGTATTTTGGCCTATATGGGTGCGGAAAGGTGCTAACTTGTGTGATCAAAACTACGTCGTTTTGATCCTGGGTTTACTTAATCAAAACTACGTCGTTTTGATGTGGATGGTGTCTATATAAGGAGGGCTTGAGTTTGAGTTTAGGGTTCTTGTGTTCCTTTCTTTGCATTCGCCTTGCCGAGAGAGAGAGAGAGAGCTAGAGAGAGAGAGGGAAGGGGAGTTCTTTGGTTCGTCCGGGAGCATCTTGCGTGGGGAGGACGGCGTTTGGCGCGGGAGCAAGGAAGATCTCGCTTTAAGGTAGGGGTTCTGTTCTTCCTAATCCCTCCTCCGTCCTAGGGTCCTAGGGCAGATTCGGGCCGTATCTCGTTTATATATACATATGTAATCCATATAGGTGTGATCTCCTATATGGATGTTGGCCTTCAATGGCGTATTGGTGTGATTTCGAGGTTGGGTGGTTAGTGCAAGTTAAGTGTTTGATAAAATGCCGGTGTGGATATACCTGTATGAATATGCCTGTGTGTATGCTCGAATGTGTTTGAAATAATGCCTGTGAGGCTATATATATTCCGTGTACGAAATAATATCTCGTGTGGCCGGGTTTGTGAGCCCTGTGAATATGTGCATGCTAAGGGTTCGACGTTATTCCTGTGTGACTAAGCATATTAAGTGTTTGATGTTATGCCTGTATGGTCTTATGTCTTGTGTGGTTGCTTGTACACCCGGTGGCCGTGGAAGCCTGGGACCGTTTTGTGTTAGCCCGTTGTGAAAGGTTTGTGGAAACTTGGCCTGAAGAGGCGGTTAAATCACTTGGCCTGAAGAGGCGGTTAAATCACTTGGCCTGAAGAGGCGGTTAAATAACTTGGCCTGAAGAGGCGGTTAAATCACTTGTTGTTAAAGTGTTAGCCGTTTGTGCAACGGTGCATGATTGTAATTGTTGATGTGGTTGTTGTTATATCTGTAGAAATTATTGTAACACGACACCGCACTTGTACACATGGCATGTAGATGCTAGGAGCATGGGATGGGTTGGGGAGACATGATCCCTACCGAGCTGTGGATGCTCACCCCTCCTACTATGGTGTGTTTTCTTACAGGAACCTACAGGCGTTAGGTGGGAACACCAAGGTGGAAGAGTTCCATTTTGTGGCTTTGTTTTGTGTTATTTGTATTATGTAATTTTTGTTGAGGCATTGTAACCCAGGTGGGGAGATATTGTAATGAAGTTTGAAACATAATAAAGGCATGTGGTTTCAATTAAATAATTATATGATTTTGGTTTCCGAAAAGAAATGTGAAGTGTATGTTGTATCCTACCCCTTTGTCCAAACCCGGATAAAGGGAGGGTCACGTCCGGTCTCCTCGGGTTGGAAATCCGGGCGTGACACCGCCATCGGTGCATATGCCTGCCACATCAACCACATAGCACCATCGGTGCATCACGGTGAGAACCCAAACAAGTCACGGAGTCCATGCCCCAATACCTCACACCAACATACTAACATTAGTATGGCATGTCATTCTCAACATTTCCTTTGGGACCGTAGCCGTCTTCACAAGTAAATCCTCAATCCTTGATTTATGAAGGAAGTACCCATAGCAGCCTATTTTCTTGAAATCAAAAGTCCCGGCATTGGGTTCCCATAGCATAAATAAGATAATCTGATTTTTGGGGATTTTTCTCGAGACGTCTAACCCCACTTTCCAAAAATTCACCACTACGAACTTTTGGGTTTTTCCGAAATTTTACACTAAAACCCAATTTTCACATTTTGAAATAGTGGGAATTAATTTTTCTAGTATTTTTCTTTGAATCCAAATGGGGGGTATTTCGTTATTTACATTGTAACTTAAGTTAATACTTAAATGTGTAGATAGGTACAGGTCAATGTAAAACCGTATTTCGAATCTGCCAGTGAAACTACATTTTCGAATCGCATTTCGAATCGCATTTCGAATCGTATTTTCGAATCTCTTTTCGGACTGCCTTCGACTCTCGAACCTACACTCGAACTACCTTCGAAAACTACCTTCGAAGTACCCATGAACCGCCTTCGAAACTCCCTTGAAGTACCTTCGAACCTTCGAAACGACACTCGAAAATTTCACATTCGACACTCGAAATTACACTACATCGAACCTACCTTCGAACCTTCGAACCTTCGAAATCGCACATTCGAAATTCTCAATTTCCATCGATCTCATCGGTCGTTCTCTACCTGATTCACGACGATTCTGTTCATCATCGTTTTTCACTGTTTCTCGTCTGGATTCAACCCGAATCTCACAAAACTCATACCTAATACTATATATTAGGTTTTAAATCACGTCTTACCCCTCGAACGCATTTAAATACAAGATTCAACCCCAAAATTGGTTTTTCCCCAAATTCTAGGGTTCAACACGAATTTGCATGATTTCATCAAATTCTTACATGTTAATCCAAAAAAACAGCAAGAAAAGGGTGAAGAATCAATGGAACACCTACTTGGAATGATTCTTGATGTTCGAACGAGCTCAAAACGCCCCAAATCGCCAAGGCCTCCAAGCTTCCTTCTCTCTTTCTCTCTAAGCTCTCCAACGCAAATTCGAAATGCTCAAACGTAACGTGGAAGCTCTCTTTCCCCTATTTATATTTTTGCCTGCCAATTGACCTAGTCAACCATTGACCCAGTCAATAATTAACCTCCAAGGTCCCGAACTCCAAATTGAGTCAAACTACAGTCAAAACGCTCGAAATGACGAGCACAATACTACACAGATATTAGTACACCCAAATGATCGCTCAAACGCAAAGTCAACCAATAGACCCCGAAAAGTCAACAATCGGGTCAAACGGGGCCCGACTCGGAATCGGGCCCAAGTACAGTCAAAATGCTCACATCGACGGCTACACTACCGTCCAGATAGTTACATTCCCATAGAATGACTATCTCTCAAAACTACCCAAATACGAGTCTTTACATCCTCCCCACCTTAGGACTTTTCGTCCTCGAAAATAAAACACATGCCCAAATGACATAGCAAGATTCAAGCTCAATGTCCCAACAACAAAACATCAAACATGGTCACCGATCACACAGTGCAATGCAACTCGCAACAAGCCAAAGGGCCGACAAAATCCAACAACAATAAGCTAGACTACATCTCAAACAACATATGCAAAACAAATGCATAAAACATAACTCATACCTCCCGGGAAGGTCCTCACATCCTCCCCACCTCAGGACTGGTCATCCTCGAATAGCTCAGGATGAAGAATCCGCATCTGGCTCTCTTTCTCCCAAGTTTGCTCCTCCATGCCTCGGTGTCGCCATAACACCCGAACTAGTGGGATCGTCTTGCCCCGCAAGACCTGGTCCCGCCTGTCCAAAATACGTGCCGGCATCTCAACGACGGCACCATCGTCGCCCAAGTCGATCTCGCGATAGTCCAACACATGAGAAGGATCTGGGTGATACCGCCTCAACCGAGACACATGAAACACATCATGTACTCGGGCCAACTCCGGTGGCAAAGCTAACCGATAAGCCACCGCGCCCACGGTGGCAACAATCTCAAACGGCCCCACAAAACGAGGGGAAAGTTTGGATCCACGTCCAAACCTCCGATGCCCTCGACGCGGCGAAACCCGCAAAAATACACGGTCACCCACCTCAAACTGCAAGGGTCGACGCCTCTGGTCCGCGTAGGACTTCTGCCTACTCGCGCTGTCAACATGCGCCGTCGAATCAGCTGCACTATCTCTCGTGGTCTCTTGAACCATATCGGGACCGAGAACCGCTGTCTCCCCCGTCTGTGCCCAACACAAGGGTGATCTACAAGGCCGCCCATATAGCGCCTCATACGGAGCCATCCCAATGTGGCCCGATAACCGTTGTTGTAAGAGAACTCCACCAAAGGAAGGTGAGTCTCCCAACAACCTCCAAAATCTAGGACACAGGCACGCAACATATCCTCGAGCGTCCGAATCGTCCGCTCGACCGGCCATCCGTCTGCGGATGAAAGGGCAGACCTGAGGTTCACCCTAGTGCCCAAAGCTCGCCGCAATCGTCTCCAAAACCGAGAGGTGAACCTCGCATCCCGATCAGATACAATAGATAATGGGACTCCATGCAACCGCACAATAACATCAATATACCTCTCGTCCCAAAGTCCTCACTGGGTCTGTCTCTCGAATCGGAATAAAATGCGCCAATTTGGTCAATCGGTCCACAATAACCCATATAGTGTCGTGTCCCCTAGAACGAGGAAGTCCAGTGACAAAATCCATGGTCACGTGGTCCCATTTCCACTCGCACCGGCAAAGATCGCAACTCACCAGGTGATCTCAGGTGCTCGCCTTGACCTGCCGACAGGTCAAACACCGCCTCACAAAATCAGCAACGGCCTTCTTCAGGCCTGGCCACCAAAACTGCCTCCTCACAGATGGTACATCTTGGTCCCACCAGGATGTACGGCCTAACCTCGACCGGTGAAATTCCCGAAGAACCTCCTCCTGAAGAGAAGTGGGAACTATCAATCTACCCCTATACCGCAAAGACGTGCTCGCATCCTCGGTCCAATCGGAAGATACCTGCCCGGCCTCGAATCTGTCGCGGATGACCTCACAATCAATGTCCCCCACTGATCCTCTATGATCCCGTGCCGCATCTCTGGGATCGCTTACAACAACACCGAGGGTCCCTCGCCCCTCCGGTCACCATTTGTAACCTCATTGCTGCCAACCGACCCATCATCTCCCATTCCTTAATGGCACAATGGGCCACCACGGCCCTGCTCTTCCTACTCGAGCATCCGCCACCACATTACCCCTTCCCGGGGGTATACATCATATCAAACCGAAACTGTCAGGTACTCCACCCACCGCCGCCTAAGGTTCAAGTCTCGCCGAGAGAAGATATATCGCAAGCTCTTGTGGTCCGTATACACCACAAACTTCTCCCCAAGGAGATAATGCCGCCACTCTTAAGCGCAAAGATCACGCAGCCAACTCCAAATCATGCGTGGGATAGCTCTTGCTCATGTGGTCTCAACCGCCTAGACCCATAAGCAATCACCTGCCGCGTCCGCATCAACACACAACCAAGTCCCACCCTGGAAGCATCACAATACACCTCGAAAGGCACACCCTCCGTGGAAGAATCAAGATAGGTGCCGAGGTCAATCGTGCCTTCGACTCCATGAAAGCACTCTCACACGCATCGGACCAAATGAAAGGAACTCCCTTCCTAGTCAAGTGTGTCATAGGAGCCGCCAACCGGGAAAAATCCTCCACGAACCTCCGATAATAGCCTGCCAAACCAAGGAAGCTACGAATCTCAAACACATTCGTGGGCCTCTTCCACAACATGATCGCCTCAATCTTCTCAGGATCCACCGTGATACCCTCCGAAGATACCACATGCCCCAAGAAGTGCACTGTTGCAACCCGAAGTCACATTTTGTGAACTTCGCATACAACCGATGCTCTCGCAAGGTCCGCAACACAACTCGCAAATGCTCCTCATGCTCCCTCTTGGTCGCCGAATAGACCAAAATATCATCGATGAACACCACAACGAACATATCTAAAAATGGAGCAAACACCTGGTTCATCAATCCCATAAACACCGCCGGAGCATTCGTGAGCCCAAACGGCATCACAAGCCACTCATAATGCCCATAGCGACAAACCGAATGCGGTCTTTGGGATATCCGCCTCCCTAACCCTCAACCGATGGTATCCGGATCTCAAGTCTATCTTGGAAAACCATCTTGCACCTCGAAACCGATCAAACAGTCGTCGATCCTCAGGCAATGGATACCTGTTCTTCACGATCACCTGGTTCGCCTTCCGGTAGTCTATACATAGCCGAAGTGAACCATCCGCCTTCTTGGCGAACAACACCGGAGCGCCCCACGGTGAGCTACTCCGCTTGATAAAGCCTCGCGCCAATAAGTCATCTATCCGTCTCTTGAGCTCTCTAAGCTCGCCGGTGCCATCCTCGTAGGCCGCTAACCTGATCGGTGTTGTCCCTGGCAACAACTCGATCGAAAACTCTACCTCCCTCACGGGTGGCAAACTAACCAAGTCCTCGGGAAACACATCCGGGAACCGATCTACAATGGGTGGCAAAAACAGCCTTCCCCTCTCTCCTCCTCCCGTCAACCAATGTCAAGTTGGCTAACCGGTGGGTCACATCACCCCACCCATGCCTCAATGGTCCCAACCTGGCATGCTTCCTCGGTCCACTCACCCACAAAGACACCCCGCGTGCCCCCTGGTGTGAGGAACGTCACACGCCGTCGAAAACAATCAATCTTGGCCTCCACGGAGACCAACCAGCCCATACCCAGGATAACATCAAAATCATCTAACTCCATGATATACAAATCACATGACAAGTTAACACCCCCAAGTGTTACCTCGACAAGCACGACGATACTCTCAAGTATCACAATTCCACCCAAAGGTGAAGCAACCATCGAGACCGACTCACCGTCTCCTGGTCTAACTCTAATCCAACCACCGTAGCATACGAAATAAAAGAATGGGTAGCACCAAGATCAATCAAAACTGAACAAATAGTATGAGAAATGATGATGGTACCTCTCACCACCGAAGGTCCCGCTCTCCGCCTCATCCACCTGGTGGAACCTCCGCCTCTCTCGCTGGTGAGGGCAAAAGTCCTCCCTCGTGGTCCACTCGCCACTAGCCTGGCCCATTGGGGCCTTGCCCCGCCGATCAACATGACCCTGAGCCTCCCGCCGAGGCCGCCGCACCGCAGTCGCATCTGCGTGCTCTGTGCCGGCGGCACCGACCTCTCGAGATGGAGCCCCACTCCTCCGTCCCCCGATCTCTCGGACGAGGGCCTACACCGCTGGTTGAGCTAAGGGTAACACATTCCCTAGCTCCATGTCCCACCTTCCCACATCGGAAGCATGTCATCTTTTTCCTTGGGCAGTCTCTCGAGACATGCCCGGTCAAACCACAACTCCAACAGTACCTAGCCTCCCGCTGGCCGAACTCTCACGGGGTCCCACCGCCTGGCTAGAAACCCTCTGCACCTGCCTCCTCTCAGGCCGAGCGGCACCGCTCTCCCCACTCTGCCTCTTCTTGCTCGGACTGCCGAACCGCCCGGCCTCCGAGCTCTCGCCCGATCCTGACCTCGCTCAATAATGATCGCCTTGTCGACCGCCTCCCGTAGGTCGGTCAACTGCATCGGTTCCAATTGTCTTTTCAAAGATGGCCTCAAGCCCTGAATGAAGTCCTGCGTCTTCCGGCCTTCCTTTTCCCAAGACTCCCGGAGCAAACCGCCCCAAATCCGTGAAGGCTTGCACATACTCACCCACAGTCATGCTACCCTGCACAAGCTCATAATACTCTCTACGTCGAGTATATCGCAACGAGACGGGAAAATACTCCCCAAAGAAGCGCTCAACAAACTCTCTCCACTCATCCGATCGCCATGGACAGCTCTAGTGGATTCCCACCACCTGCGTGGGATACCCAATAGATAGTGCGTCGCCACGCGCACCCGCTCCTCATCCGGGCACCCCAATCATCTCAAAGATGTCCTCTGTCCATCTAATCCAGTCCTCGGCTACCTCAGGCCGTGAACCATCCTCAAAAGTCCTGGGTGCATGTTTCAAAAACCGTGCAGCCCAATCCACTCCCTCGTCGTGCCGGCTCTATCACGACCTCTTGTTGGTGCACATCCCGCACCACCTCGCCTCCCTGTCGCCGAGGCCGTGGTGGCCGCCGAGGCCGCCGTTGCCTCTTTAGCTCATCCACCTCTCTAGCCATATCCCTCATCGAGCCCCGCATACCCCCGCATGGCCTCCTGCAACCGAATCAATACCTGAGCCAAATCAGGTCCCACAACGGGAGCCGACGATCTCTCGCTGCGGGCTCTGCCGCCCCCGGTGCCCCGACTCTATCGTGGGCTCCTCTCGCGGGCCTTGGCCTCGGACAGACTCTCCTCGGTGGTGCCATCACACCGGCCACAACAACAAACAACAAACGATCAATAAGACAAACAGACCATCAAAGGCACAACCGACTTGTAGGTTCTCACCACACGACCCGTAGGTCCATACCATGCATATAGCATCGTGTCCCCCCATCAGGGTACACCACATGACCCGTAGGTCCACAACCATGCATATAGCATCGTGTCACCCCATAGGGTACACCACATCCAGTCTTGGCTCTCACGGCCACGTGCCATCCTAGCACCACATACGAGCACATCACACACAAAGACAATCTAGTGCCCTATATGCACACAATCATACCACTAGCAATGCACCCTATGTATGCTCCTAGGATGATCTAACTGACACCAACATAACCTAGAATACCTATAAGGACTGCGTTGATCAGGCGCCCTCCTTACGCTTTTCCAAGTCACATGGAATCAATTAACCACCCCTCACTAACCTAGGTCCACTAGACCATGCTCGATACCAACTTGTCACGCCCCCGATTCCAGGGGAACCCGGAACCGGGTACATGACTTCCCCTTGCCCGCACCCGAAAGGTCAAGGGGTTGGTGACTAGCACCAATAAGAGACTACACCGCGGGTGCTGTCTCAAATATGCAACCCTGTACAGTCATACACCAAGGGTAATCCTGTACTTTCCCATATACCATCATGCATACAAAGAGTCAAACAGTCATATAGACATCATATCATATAGTATGCAAATACAACTGTCCACGGACCCATGTCCGGGATATCACATAAAACAATACGGAATATAAGCGTATCATACATCGAGTAGGGGCGTCCTCCTGGAAGAAAGTCCTCCACTAGTCTTGGGTCACACCTGAAAAAGGTAAACAACAAGTAGGGGTGAGCGACAAGCTCGAGTAGGTGACCCCAACACTCCACATCATGCAACACATATAAGTCTATACTATATGCTTAGTGTACTCGTGCACCGTGTAGTGTGCACAATCATCGAGGACTCAACCCGCAACAAACATCAGGACAACTTGTCCACGATCCTCCATGGGATCCAGCTCAGGGCACTCGGCCCTAGCTCCACGAGCTCAACGGCTCAACTCAGGCCTTAGCTCGTCCACGCGCAATATGCCCGGCCACAGTCGCCACACGGGCCGCCATCGGTGCATATGCTCGCCACATCAACCACATAGCACCATCGGTGCATCACGGTGAGAACCCAAACAAGTCACGGAGTCCATGCCCCAATACCTCACACCAACATACTAACATTAGTATGGCATGTCATTCTCAACATTTCCTTTGGAACCGTAGCCGGTCTTCACAAGTAAATCCTCAATCCTTGATTTATGAAGGAAGTACCCATAGCGCCTATTTTCTTGAAATCAAAAGTCCCAGGCATTGGGTTCCCATAGCATAAATAAGATAATCTGATTTTTGGGGATTTTTCTGAGACGTCTAACCCCACTTTCCAAAAATTCACCACTACGAACTTTTGGGTTTTTCCGAAATTTTACACTAAAACCCAATTTTCACATTTTGAAATAGTGGGAATTAATTTTTCTAGTATTTTTCTTTGAATCCAAATGGGGGGTATTTCGTTATTTACATTGTAACTTAAGTAAATACTTAAATGTGTAGATAGGTCATGCCAATTAAACAGGTATTTCAAAAACCGCTTGAAACTACATTTTGAAACTGCATTTCGAATCGCATTTCGAATCTGTATTTTCGAATCTCTTTTCGGATCGCCTTCGACTCTCGAACCTACACTCGAACTACCTTCGAAAACTACCTTCGAAGTACCCATGAACGCCTTGAAACTCCCTTCGAAGTACCTTCGAACCTTCGAAACGACACTCGAAAATTTCACATTCGACACTCGAAATTACACTACATCGAACCTACCTTCGAACCTTCGAACCTTCGAAATCGCACATTCGAAATTCTCAATTTCAGCCGATCTCATCGGTTGTTCTCTACCCGATTCACGAAGCCATCGTTCATCATCGTTTTTCACTGTTTCTCGTCTAGATTCAACCGGAATCTCACAAAACTCATACCTAATACTATATATTAGGTTTTAAATCACGTCTTACCCCTCGTAACGCATTTAAATACAAGATTCAACCCAAAAATTGGTTTTTCCCCAAATTCTAGGGTTCAACACGAATTTGCATGATTTCATCAAATTCTTACATGTTAATCCAAAAAACAGCAAGAAAAGGGTGAAGAATCAATGGAACACCTACTTGGAATGATTCTTGATGTTCGAACGAGCTCAAAACGCCCCAAATCGCCAAGGCCTCCAAGCTTCCTTCTCTCTTTCTCTCTCTAAGCTCTCCAACGCAAATTCGAAATGCTCAAACGTAACGTGGAAGCTCTCTTTCCCCTATTTATATTTTTGCCGATCAATCGACCTAGTCAACCATTGACCCGACCAATAATTAACCTCCAAGGTCCCGAACTCCAAATTGAGTCAAACTACGGTCAAAACGCTCGAAATGACGAGCACAATACTACGAGATATTAGTACACCCAAATGATCGCTCAAACGCAAAGTCAACCAATAGACCCCGAAAAGTCAACAATCGGGTCAAACGGGGCCCGACTCGGAATCGGGCCCAAGTACGATCAAAATGCTCAACGAGCACCCCCCCCCCCCAGAAAATAACACCCCAAAAAAATAAAACCCAAAAAAACAAAAAAAAAACAAACACAAAAAAAAAAAACAAAAACAAAAAAAAATTAATCCCCAATGGAGTCGTATCACACAACTATACCTCAAAACAAGGAAAAAGTCCACAACATGTCATTTGCACACAATATCATATGAAGAATATCCAAACAATCATACGGTGTGGTAATTCACATTGACATCAATCGACATGAATTACAATAATATTTAACATAGAATCGGTCATCATTATTTATTCATTTATTTACTATTGTTACTAGTGTTATAAGTATATTATTTATGATTTTTTTTATTAATTTTATTGTACATTGACCATTCTTATTAATAACCGGTTACACACACCAACATAGTCCACCACAAGCCAACACCACACAAGGTGCATACAACCAACAACGAGCAACTACTCAAAAACAAGCAGCCAACAACCCATCAATATTTATCGGGCAAACAAACACAATTATAATAGCAATTGATCCAAGGAAAAATCAACACCATTCACTTACATTCAATCAAAATCCCATATAGCATTTAACTAACTAGTAAAGATATAACCAAGTCAACATAAAACCAACACAGTCAACATACGACGACTGAAAAATCGATACAATCACCTTCACAAGTTACAAGAAAATGAATATTTCAAACATCATTCGCCAATGTCAACCAACAATTCATAACAACAATTAACCAACTAATGACATACAACAAGGTCACATCAATATCATATTATACAACTAACTACATCAATCAACATGCTTTTTTTTGCTATTTTATTTTACTATTATGATTTTTTTATAACATAGATGCAACATTTAACTATATCTTAATGACATCATCACATGTTTAACAAGTTCCACAATTTAAATCTAGGGAAAAAGGGCATTACTTTCCTAAATGTGGTGTTCCTCCAAGACTATTTCTAAAACTATGTATAAAGTCCTAAAAAATATAACTCCCTTTGATTCTCAGATTATTTATAAACTTTTAAATCACTTACTAACACTTTTTAAAAAAAATATTAAAATATTTTATCTGATGGAAACGAATTCTTCACACCCATTCCAAAAGACTATGTTATCACTATCTCCCTCACTTGTTGGCACATCTAACCTTCAATTGCCTTAAAACGAAAATAAACTATTATTGAATCTACTAATCTCATCATGGTCTTCTCATAATATGAAGCCTAATATCTAATTAGTATATATTGTTATTCATAATAGTTATTAATTTCTACTGTATTATTATATTCATTGCACTATTTAATCCTTGAATATTTTATTCCATCATTTACCATTGTTTTCCTTTTATTAAGTTACTTTTTTCCAACTATCCCTTTTTTGCTACTACTTTATATACCACACGTTAGACAAACATGATACATCAATTCACATTATAGGGATGAAATCATGACCAGAGGGTCCATAACAAGTAAACAAGCAAGCTCCAACACCCTTTTCAAGAAATAATTACAAATTACTCTACTCATGACCCCATATGATTTTCCTCTTTTTTTTTAATTTCCCATATCAACTCTCTCTCTCCAATCTATTCTCTCAATCTTTTTTTTTTACACGGTCCAAATCACAAGACAAAGGAAACTAAGATAATAAATCATCTTTAATCTCACCTCTTTCCTTTTTAAATATTCATTCTCTCAATCACACCCATCAATTTAATTCCATAAATTCATGCCAAGTAAATCTCACACATATTTTTTTTAAATCATTAACTCTCACCAAAATAAATTAATCATATCTCCACATGCAAAAGTTCTTCTCCCCAAAATTTCCTTAGTCCAAAAATTAATATTAAAATGGATAAATAAATAAACAATAAAAATTCATCAAATTAATATTAATTCTATAAAATAATTAAAAACATGGTAAAATAAGAATTTTGGAAGAGAATTTAAAAAAATGCATTAAATTATGACACTCAATCCAAATCACTCAAAGTACATTTTAAATTCCTCTAAAATTGCATTAAAAAATTACATTAAAAGCTCAAAATACCGATGAATAAAATTTGCACAATTAAAGCAATCAATTAAGTTCAAATTATTGCACAAATATTTATCATTAAGCACAAATGAAATGCAATTTTCACTCCCAATCGATGACCTATAAGTCTACACCACATAGAACTCATAAGTCTCAACTGTTATCCATGGGACGTTGCTCCTCACCTATACACATCCATCAATCAATCAACCAAAACAAGCATGACCTAATTAGTCCTCATCATATCCCAAAGGGGGTCTATTTTCCCATGAAATCAATCACATTTGTCGCACCCAAGCCATCAAACAATTGGTAGAGTTCATATTTCCCCTACCACAACTTCATAATAATATAAAGCGAAAGGGAATACTCTAGCATATAGTACTTGAATCAGCTCGAACAATACAGTCAATCCAAAACAATGTAAGTTATTAACAAGCACTCACTAATCATTCCAGGCAATTTCAAAAATTGCACAACTGTAAAGTCAAACTATCACCAGTACCAAGCGCAACCAATTCTAGTGTCTATAATGCACAAGCAATGTCATGTCATGTATACACCCATCCCAATGCATCCTAAGATGATCCGATCGACACTAAGGTAACCAAGGACACCATTAAGGACTTGAAGTGATCGGGCGCCCTCCCTAATGTCTCCCAAGCTCCAAAGTTTCAATCAATCACCCTACTATGCTAGGTCCACTAAACCGACCGCTCTCGATACCAACTTGTCACGCCCCCAAATCCCGGAAGGACTGGAACTAAGAGTGTGACTTCCCCATGCCCGCACCCGAAGGGTCAAGGGGTCGGTGTCCAGCACCGATATGTATTACACAATGGGTGCCGTCCAAGACATACCTATATAATCATACATCGGGGTATTCCTGTACCATTCCACATGTTATGAAGCTAAGGATAATATTTTATTAATAATAAAATCATGCTATAAATCCAATACAATTTTCACGGACCCTTGTCCGGATATTCAAATAATAAAACTAATCATGTTATATAAAATCCATAAACCAAGTTATACAAAGTGTGAAATGAATAGCAATCAACTTTGGACCAGCCTCAAATAATGGGTCAATACCTAAAACATGTCAATAAAGTAGGAGTGAACACAAGCGCCTAGTAGGTGATCTTCATCTCCTCACCATCCTATAACATGAAATCCTAAATCTACATGATCAATGTATGTTTATGCTAGTGCAGTGTCCAATTTTATCACAATAAGCTCACATTTAATCACAAATATAACATCACACCATTTATATTTCATCCATCAAAGGTTTGCACCAGCAATCCAACCATCCACAGGATCCCCGCTACCAACTCCAAGAATCCCAGTCACTACTAGATAGCCATATGTGGGACCTGTGGTGTCCCCAATGACAACCTCGCCACATATGGGACCTTGGTTAACTAACCCGCATGGGGACTGGGGCCTCTTACACCCCCATGTGGGACCTCGCGGTTAACCTAACAACCTCCACCACCAAATCCACATATAACCAACAAATAATAAATTCAATAATCAAAATTCATTCTTATAGCACATCGAAATATTCAAATTGCTAAACAAATAATAACGTGCCACGAATAACAATTATATCACATAATAAATAACAGCAAGCTCAAACAATATTTATTTTATTAAACAAATTATATCAAGCCAAATAATATTTTTATTAAACTAACAATGTCAAGCTAATAATATTAAGCCACGATTAATATTCTGAATGCCAACTTAATGATATCAAGCTAATAATTTTATTTATTTTGTTATTTTTCTTATTTAGAAATCGTTAAATTCTTTTCACGAAATATCCCAACCTTTGATTCATGTTTTCAAAGTAAAATGAAAGCCACCATTCTCGTTGCTCTAATCCCAATGTCACCAATTGTCAACTTGTTCTCATATCAAGTTCGGCCGCATGTCTTCTAATATAACACCCCTACGTATTCCTAATTATTTTTAAATCACCACAATTTATAAAAGCTATCACTATCAATGTTGCTTTATTATACTTGTGTAAATTCAAAATTTTACATCTTCGTTGCTTCATTTGTTTATATATATATACATATAAACACTATTGCTTTATAAAAACATAAAGGGGTGATCGGAGAATTACTACTATCGGGATCTACAAAAAGTGCTACTAGACATAACAACGAATCTAGATCGCCGTAAGTTTGCTCCGCCTAGACGGCTTATCCAAGACCCAATTGACACCTAGTCATCGGTAACGCCATGTATGTGAAAATCAACGGTTATATATATATATATACACGCACGCACGCACGCGCGTACATACAACATTAGGGTTGAACTTATACTTTCTCTAACTATGTGTTTCATGCAATAAAATAACGAAGGATCAAGAACCACCTACCTCTTGCCTTCCAAAGGGATTAAACTCGCAAAACAGTCTAGAATCGGCGAAGAATGACGAAGAACACAAAGAACATTATGAACTCTCCTCCGACGGCTGGGTTTCTCAAAACAAAGTTATAATGAATAATAAAGCCCCAAAACCCTATTTTTAATTAAAATTCGTCATCCTTTTTAACAATTTCTAAAAAGCCCTCATAAATTCTATTTTTCACTTATTAACCCTCAATTTAACTCCTAAAAATTACTAAATAACCCCCGGAAGCTTCTGGGACCTCTAACTAGGCCCAAATATAGTCAAAATGATCATATTAATGGCCACGTTCTCAAAATAACATTATTAACATCAAATATAGATTGTAAGTTACGCTAACACATATACGAATCTTTACAACAGATACTCTCAAGTATCATAATTCCACCCAAAGGTGAAGCAACCATCGAGGCCGACTAATCGCTCTCGGTCTAACTCCAAGCCAACCACCGCATCATATGAAATAAAACAATGGGTAGCACCAATATCAATCACAAAGCGAACAGATAGTATGAGAAATGATAATGGTACCTCTCACCACCGAAGGTCCCGGTCCCGCTCGTCCACTAGTGGAACCTCTCGCCTCTCTACGTGGTAAGGGCAAAAGTCCTCCCTCGTGGCCCACACCACTAGCTCGGCCCATTGGGGCTTTGCCCGTTGATCAACATGACCCTGTGCTCTCGCCGAGGCGGCACACCGTAGGTCGTGTCTGCGTACAGATGTGCCGGCGGCACCACCTTGAGGTGGAGCCCCACTCCTCGTCCTGCTCTCTCGGACGAGGGCCTACACTACTAGTCAAGCTAAGGGTAACACATTCCCTAGCTCCATGTCCCACCTTCCCACATCGGAAGCATGTCATCTTTTTTTCTCGGGCAATCTCTCGATACATGCCCACTCAAACCACAACTCCAACAGCCCCTGGCCTCCCATCACTAAACTCTCACGGGGCCCACCGCCCATGGAAACCCTCTCGCACCGCCTCCTCTTAAGATAAACCGCATCGCTCTGCTCACTCGCCTCTTCTGCTCGGACTGCCGAACCGCCCGGTCCTTTGGGCTTTCGCCCGATCCCGACCTCACTTAATAATGAGGGCCTTGTCGACCGCCCCCTCGTATCAGACAACCGCATCAACTCCAACTTGTTTTTCAAAGAGGGCCTCAAGCCCCGAATAAAACTCGCGACTTACGGGTTTCCTTTTCCAGGCCTAAGAGCAAACCGCCCTACCAATAAGGCCAGCACATTCTCACCCACCGTCCGGCTACCCTGTCGAAGCTCGTAATACACTCTCAGTCGGGCATACCGGTCGAGCTCAAAAAATACTCCCCAAAGAAGCGCTCAATAAACTCTCTCCAAACTACATCGATTGCCATGGACAGCTCTGGTGGCTTCCCACCACCGCGTGGATACCCAAAGTAGTCGTCGCCACCGCACCCGCTCCTCATCCGGCACCCCAATCATCTCAAAGATGTCCTCTGTCCGCCTAACCCCCCGTTACCTCGTCGGAACCATCCCCAAAGTCTTGGGTGCATGTTTCAAAAACATGCTAACCCTAGTCCACTCCCTCGTCGTGGCTGGCTCTATCACGACCTCTTGTTGGTGCACATCCCGCACCACCTCGCCTCTCCGCCCCCCAAGGCCGGGAGGCGCCGAAGGTGGCTGCCTCTTCACTCATCCACCTCTCTAGCCATATCCTTCATCGAGCCCCGCACACCTGCATGGCCTCCCGCAACCGAATCAACACCGCGCCAAATCGGGTCCCACAACGGGAGCTAACGACCTCTGGTGCGGGCTCTAATGCCCCGGTGCCCGACTTATCGTGGGGCCTGCCGGGCCCCCGGCCTCGGACTGCTCTCCTCGGTGGTGCCATCACACCGGCCACAAAAACAAATAACAAACGATCAACACTAGCACCGCTAGCACAAACAACCATCAAAGGTACAACCAACTCATAGGTTCTCACCACATGACCCGTAGGGTCCACAACCATGCATATAGCATGGTGTCCCCTCAAGGTGCACCACATGATCCGTAGGTCCTCAACCATGCACATAGCATCGTGTCACCTTAGGGCACACAAAATCAAGTCCCTGGCTCTCACGGCCACATGCCAGTTGCACCAAATACAATCACATCACACACAAAGACAAACTAGGCGTGCCATATGCACACAATCATACCCCTAGAAACGCATCCACACATATGCTCCTAGGGATGTCTAACCGACGCCTACCATAACCTAGAATACATGTAAGGATCGCGTTGATCGGCGCCCTCCCTACGCTTTTCCAAGTTACATAGATCAATTAACCACCCCTCACTAACCTAAGTCCGTTACACCATGCTCGATACCAACTTGTCACGCCCCCAAATTCCGGGAACCCGGAACTAGGAACATGACTTCCTCTTGCCCGCACCCGAAGGTCAAGGGGTTGGTGACTAGCACCAATGGAGACTACACCGTGGTGTCTGTTCTCAAATATGCAACCTTGCTACATCATACATCAAGGTAATCTTGTACTTTCCCATATATCATCATGCATACAATGAGTCAAACAAATACACAGACATCACATCACAAACTAAAGATGCAAATACAACTGTCCACGGACCCATGTCCGGATATCACACAAAATAATACGAGTATCATAATACTTTATCATACATCAAAGTATGGGTGTCCTCCTGGAAGAAAGTCCTCCACTAGTCTCCGTCACACTTGAAAAAGGTAAACAACAAGTAGGGGTGAGCGACAAGCTTAGTAGGTGATCCCAATACCCCACATCATGCAAACATACAAGTCTCGTATTACATGCTCTATGTGCTTGTGCCTTTGTGTAGTGTGCAAAGTCATCGGGACTCGTCCACCAAACAAACAAAGACCCGCCCACACAGACACCTTGTCCACGATTCTCCATGGGACCCCACACAAGGGTACTCATCCCTAGCTCCAGGAGCTCAATGGCTCATCGAGGCCTTACCCTGTCCCTAAGTGCAATATGCCCGCGCCCAGCCGCCACACAAGCTTACCATCGGCGCATACGCCGCCACGTCAACCACGTAAGACTATCGGTGCATCACGAGTGAGAACCCAACAAGTCATGGAACCCAAGTCCCAATCCGTAAACCAACATACCAACACCAATATGGCTTAAGGTGTACAACACTCCCTTTGAATTGTTGCCGTCTTCCACAAGTTGATCCTCATTCCTTGATTTTCTTAAGGAGATACCCATACAGACTATTTTCTTGCAATAAAAGGTCCCGGCATTGGGTCTCCATATTATAACTAAGGTAATCGATTTTTGGGGATTTTTTCAGATGTCTAACCCCACTTTCCAAAAATTCACCTCCCGAAAATGCGGATTGTTTTGAGATTTTACACTAAATCCAATTTTCACATTTTGAAGGAGTATAATTAATTTTTCTAAGTTTTTTTCTTTGAATCCAAATGGGGGGGTATTTCTTTTTTTACATTGTAACTTAAGTATAATACTTTGGGTATAAGTTATAATGTTAGTCCCAGTCTGATGTACTCCGGTGTCCGACACCCTTGTAGGAGGCGATCGTAGCGTGAACTGTAACCCGGGCCTCAAGACTCGTAGGCGCAATTGCGCCCGTGGGCGGATGGCGTGGAATCGCAGCGCGCCTCGAGACTGCGGGTCTTTGATCTTCGACCTTCGGACTACGAACTTCGACCTACGAACTACAAACTACAAACTACAAACTACGAACCCGGAACTACGAATTACGAACTTTCGACCCAACGACCCTAGATCTTCGACCCTTCGACCCTCTAACCCTGGATCTTCACCCCGAACTTCGGATCTTTGACATTTCGACCCGCTTATTCACCCGGTGCATCGTTAATCATTGTTTTTGCCCGTTCTTAAATGTCCGAATCAACCTGAAGCACCCCGACGCTCACGAACACGTATTTTATGCAACGGACTACGATATCTACCTCAAAATGTGTCGGTAAACCTCTAAATCGCACGGATAACGGTAGGAAATACGCACCAAATTTGATTTCCGAAATCTAGATCTAAATCCGAATTTCCATGGTTGACTTCTCAACCCTCATGGAATATGAAATTAAACAACCCCAGAACACCAAACACATATTAAAACATATAAAAATATTGCTTAACCGAATCTTAGCTAAACCATTAGATCTAACCAAAAATTGGATTCCCCCAAAACCAAAGGGTTCATGCTTAATTTCATAAATCCGAAAAATTCGTGCATACCAAGGATAAAATCAAGATAAAAGTTCAAGGACACATACTTGGACCGATTCTTTGAGCTCCACGAACCCAAATGCCCCAATCGCCAAGGCACCAAGCTCCAAGCTCTCTCTCTCTCTCTCTCTCTCTTCTCTCTCTCTCTCTCTCTCTCTCTCTCTCTCTCTCTCTCTCTCTCTCTCTCAAACGCACAAACGTGATACTGTAAGTGAGCTCTTTCTTTTTCCTGTTATTTATATTACGCGGTCATTGACCATTAAGCCGACCTATCAATCATTGACCTAGTCAATAATTGACCTTCAACACATAGTTGACCTCCAAGGTCCGAACTCCAAATTGAGTGAAATTACAATTAAAACACACGACTGACAGACAACACTAAGTAGATATTATCACACCCAAATGACTACCCAAACGCAAAGCCAACTTGATAAACCGAAAAGTCAACAATCGGGTCAAACGGGGCCCCAACTTGGAATCGGGCCCGGTGGTCCAAATGCTCACATGACGACACACTACCGTCCCGGATAGTTACATTCCCATGGAATGACTATCTCTCAAAACTACCCAAATATGAGTCTTTGCATAATACCCTTTCGTATCTATCCTAAGAGTGAAAACATTTTTAATTTGTTTTAATCGCTTATCTTTCATTGTCCTAAGACTATGTTTGATTTTCCCAAAAGACCTTGGTTTTTACTCTTTTTATTTTTCCGTTATTTTGTTAGGGTTAAAATTAAATCTAATTATTCGAAAAGACTAAAA
>JAKCVP010000087.1:0-28208 GCA_023512835.1 Taxillus chinensis
GTCACCTCGAAAGCACGCCGCATTGTAATTGTATGTCTGCGACCCAATTCGTATACGGCCTTCGGTCTAGTTGCTTGTGTGTCTGTCGTGTCCAACAAGTAGGGCTCTCCATTAAGAGATATGTCCGACCGAGTACCCTTACGAGGGTGGCTATGCCTTCTCATTCAGAGTTGCTTTGTACACATGTGAAGGTCGAAAGCCCTTTTGTGTGGACTCTACCTCGGTACGTTCTTAGTGGTATTCCGTTCCGCTCAGACCCCGCGTACTCTCTTGACATTTGTGCTTTATGCTTTGGTTTGCGCAGCAAATACAGCAATCAAGAATGGTGTCCAAAGACGATTCTAATCACCGGCCGGAAGCATTACCAGAGTAGAGAGATCTGACACAAGCAATGCTATTGTGGACACTTCTGAATTCAGTGGCGCGAAACCCGATGCTATCAGAGAAATACAACACTCCCAGGTATCTCACACCGGATGGAATGCCTGACTACCCCGTAGGTAGCACCTGTTTCAGAGTTTGGACGGAATCTTCTCTTTGCCAAAGAGTAATCCCAACGTCCAATCCAGCTAAGCAAGCTCTCAATACGCCCATTGGGCTATCCACATGTTTCTGTAACACCTGTTGGTGAAAGAGTCGTCGAGCTGCCATCGGAGTGCTACCTAAGAGTTCAGAGTAGAGCTACTTGTTTAAGAGTTACAACTTTCTGCTGCTACCGGTACCGCTGGCTTCGATTCCGTAAGAGACTACAAAGACCTACGCGAGTAAACTAGGTTTCCGTATTCAGTTGTGATTGGGGGATTCGGAAAAGATGGAATAGGAAGACGTGTTTCAAGCAAGAACAAGATTAGGGTGGAATTGGATACGTTGCAAGGTTGAAAAAGATGGGTATGGGCATAGGCCATGTATTGATGTACCAGATCGGCTAATGCTCCCAGGTTGATGCGAGGTATTCCACCAGTTTACTGAATACTTAATAATCGGATATATCGATGGGTCCAGCACGGATTGATATAGGAGCCGGTTCGACAGGAAGCTTTTGAAAAAGCAGTGCACAAAGGTATAGTACTAACGAGATTAAACAAGAGAGAGAGAGAGAGATCCTCGCTATTGCGTTACCGGTCGTAGCCGAGGTATCTAGAACCCTTAGTGTACCAGCTCACCAAGCGTACCGCTCTGATTCTAGACTGGAATGGGGCAGATGGGACGCAAGACTCTTCTCTGAGAGCTCTATTGGCGTACGCGCGGAAGCGGAATCTCTACAATAGCACTTTCGGAAAGGGGGAATGCTGGAGTTCCAAACTCTACCATTCTTTCGATTGAATACGACGACCACTAGTAAGAGAGTACTCGGTCGGACGGAGAGCCCTATATCTTCTCTTTTGAGTTCAGCATCGGTAGTTTATGGAAGATCCATAAGGCGAGCGAAAGCCCTCTTGTCTGGTGTTCTAAAGCAGCCTATTCTTGTGCCATCCATTCTGTCTGTCTGTGCATTTCCATTTCTTATATGTTGTATACCTCTTCCATTCCAATCTCTGATCTGGATTCAAACACCACTTTCCTTCCTAAAACTGTCTGCTTTTCGGCGCGTAGGGAGACAACAGTCCTTTCCTTTTGGGTGAACGCTGAGAGTAGAGCTGCCTGCCTTCACTGGATTCAAACACCACTTTCGAAAGCATTCCAAAACACCTAGACTCTGTGTAAAGATGTGTATTACATTCTATTCTTTGAGGAGCCACCCAGAAGCGAAACAAGAAGTCAAGGTATCGCGGCCCCCTCCCTTTTCTTAAAGCACACTTTAGGCGGTCAGTCATATGCATTCAGTAAATTGACCACGTCCAAAAAAGGTATGTGTGGAAACACCCGCTGTACTATTACACATGAACTTGGAAACAGACAGTGTCTTCGCCTCATAGAAAGCTGCATACCCTTTCCGAAAGTGCTATTGTAATCGAGCTATAGATTCTCTGTTTCTTACAGTGTGCTTCCTCTGAAAACCTCCCAGTAACACATTTCCCTTTTAGTCTCTTAGTAGTCGTAGAGCGACACCCCATGGCAGAGATAGCTCCCGAATTTAGCGTACCATGCAGCCAAAGAAGAGCTTTCCGTTCCGTTTTCTTTTGATTGAAAGGTAAACTTGAGCGGCCAGTAACACTGTCTCATTCGAGTCTACACGATTTGTTGATACACTTCCAAAAAGCAAAGTGACACATCCTCTTAGAGCTTTCCGTACCACTAGTGTTTCGCTGCACACTCTTGGCTTGGGTTTCCCGAACTACACTCTCGATACCGAGCTTCTCTTTGCTTCGGTGGTTTTAGATGCTCTGTTGCAAAGGTGCTTTCGGCGGACTCATTTTCCAGGAGCTAGTGTCTTTGCTTCGGTGGTTTTCGATTACGTTCTTTATTTATGATTCTTTACCCTCCGTTTGGACTCATAATTGGATTTCTCTTTCAAGTGTTATTGGACGTGCTACCCATGTATTTGTGCTGTACTCTTAAGGTATGGGTGCTTTCGATAATACAACATTAAGTGAAAACATTTCGTTTTTCCCACGCAATACACTTCTTTAGTCACCGCGGCGGAAACACCTTGTCTTACCATTGGCGGCTTTCAAGAGTTTCGTTGGTTACAACATTCTTCTTGTTTGTAAAAAGTAACGAGAAAGGTGTGTTGGGAGCGCGGGAGTACCTTTTGGAAGGGCTCTTATGAACTGTTGTACGACTGTATCTTTTCCGGAATGCAGCTAACGCTCCCGAGGATAATACACTACAACCATCCATGAGAAAGAGACTCAAAGACATGTTTTCAGCCATACGAAAAGCCGAAATCTCATACACCTCGTATTACCTTTTACCCCTTGAGCTTGAGACTCTAAAAGCACTCTGTCTTGGAAACTGTGTAGCAGCTGTCGGGCATTTACCGACTTACTGGAGCTCATGTACCATGCCGGAGGAAGAGTATGTATTCAAAAGGGATCTTACTTCGAAGCAATCTCTTGAGTGTTACCTGTTCCGAACGGGTATTGAAAAAAAAGCGTATTTCATATTGAGCTCCCAAGATACGCTATTGGGTGGGTTATCCTTTCCCCCGGCCAGAACCGCACGTGCGAGTTCCCCCGCATACGGCTCAAAGTGGTTCGGTAACCCGTAATGTATAGAGTAGTTCTAGCTTGTTGGTATTGCTTCGCTCTTTTTCAAGCTCTATTAAAGAATACGAATGGAAGCGGATACAGTAGTCGCGCCCAACACTACCCAAGTCCGCACGCACCGGAAAGCTCTCTGTTTCCAAATACCCTTCCCTTGGAAGCAAGCTACCCTGTGTCTGTCGCCTATGTGTCACCCGATGCTGGAGCCAGGACCCCCTCCCCTGTTTGGAAGAGCTACTAGTGTTCATACTTTACAGAGTCTACTTTTGCTGTTTCTCGTGAGCGGAAAGAAAGCATCCCAGTCTTCCATGTATATACACACATCTAATATAGTACGCAACACAAGTGAAAACGCTTTACGGCCGGCCGGGACTCTCTTATAGGTGTTCGCTTTTTGGATCGTCTTCTGCCCAATGACCTAATCGTTGTGTTGGTTTCATTGGGTTTACCTTGTTAACAGGTCCAAAATAGCTCTGAAAGCAAAGGCGATCTTGTGCTATACTCCGGTGATCTTTCTACCGAGGCACGCAAACTCCCATCGTGTCCCAGATCACTATGAGTTGAAACAGGGTCCGCAAAACAAGCACTATTACTAAAGAAGAGTAGAGTCTATAGGTTTTACGAAGCGAAACAGCACAGTTCACTCGCGTTGATCTCTAGAGTTTTCCGCCACTCCTATAGTGTCTACTTCTTACTACCTGTTTGTATCATACACTTTTTTTCCGTGTGTGTCCCACGCTGCATACCCAAAGTCCAGAGGCATGGTGGGGTAGGTCCAGTAATCTCTTTTTATTATAGCTTTTCAACACATAAAAGAAGAGAGTTTTAGTTGTCCTCCGAGTCGCACGGCGTTTTAACCAAAAGAACTTCTTGCGCAATTCATGCCTTTCCTTTATGACAAGAAAAGCTGTCTTTATTTCCATGTGAAATTGTTCTCTTGACTTTTTATCAATATTAGGCGAGCGTAACACAGTATATAAGACTCGTGATTCAGGCAATCCAATGCTCTTATGGAAAGGCGGAAGCCCCCAACAAAGGTTTTCATAAAAAGGGTGCTCAAAAGAGCGAATCACTATGCGTATCTGGGTGGTCTTTTGGTGTTGGGTCCTCTTATAAAGTGGTATTGATCAGGAATCCAGCCGGCCGGTGGAGACATCCTATAAAACCGGTCCCGCAACAATGTGCATCTACCCATTTCTCCCGTATAAAGCTCTCTTCTCGTCTTTCGCGCAACACAAATAGAGCTCTTCTAAGAGGATGTGTCTATCCCGTAGGAGAATAGCAACACAGTACCTTTGCTTTCTATAGTAGCGTCTTTCTTTTAACAACAAGAGAAAAGAGAGAGCCTTCTTTTGTTGGACTCGAGCAGCAAGCAGCCATGTCAGAAGTGTATGCCTTGTTGGTAAGCAACGCCCACCACAAGTGCTTTTTCTTCTTTCTCTCTAACTCACTGAAAAACAAGAGAGGTTGCGGGAGCGCAAACAGTGGAAACACATCCTTTCGGTATACAGAGTGCACTTTGGAGAGGTCCTAAAGCATCTGTTGTTGCCAGCAGCCATACGATCCAATCGCACACGCCAGCACCCAGAGTATAGTATATCTATGCCTTTCCCGCTCCAACTTTCACTACACTAAGAGTCTTCCCGGCAGACTGTACTGTCAGAGTCCACTGGAGGGTATCAAAGCGTCCGATCTCTTAAGCGTTCCGTACCCTCGATCTCTTCTGTGATACTGTATCACATCCCAAGTGCTGCCTGTACTGTACTCTCGTTCACTTTCTGTGCTTCTTTCGGAGCTTCCCCTTCGAGTGTACATGCCTATCTATGACAGAGTCTGTCACGTCTCTCATCCATAGCTACCCCATGTATCTCTATAAGAGACCAACAAACCTCCCCCGGTTTCCCAGTTGTGTACTTTTCGGGGCACCCAATGCTGCTATTAAGAGACACTCTGACCCCAGCAAGCGGAGCAAAGACATCTCTTCCGGCCGGTGACAACATCGGAGGCGACCCATTCTGTTACCGGTGCTACGGTTCCCCAATTCCACAGGTTTGAGTCTTATCTGTTGTGAAAAGCCAGCGTGTTTAGGCACTGATGCAGTTGCTTCTTCCGCTTTCACGAGTCCGAAAAGAGCATCCCTGCACTTCCGATTCTCCAGCAACAGGTATCGGTAATTCCGCTAAGAGAGTACACTACCAGACCATATACAGACCCACGGGAAAGTCGATGCCAGACACAGAAGCGACAGCGAACCAGAGAGTCTACATCCATCCCCGGCCGGGTATACTCCGACTAGAGATTCCAGAGAGTGGTCAGCGAGATACACCAGAGCTCTCAAAGCATTGCCGGGCCGGCACACAGACTCTTTGTTGAGTGTCTCTCTCTAGAGACTATTCTCGGTATTCTTACGTTAGTTACCATCCGCATCCCGTACCGTGTGATAGATGGTACACAATCTCTCTCCCCGGCCGGAACGATAGAGAGCCGCACCGAAAGAGAGTCTATCCCGTAACGTTATCGAAGCAAACCGACCGACCGACCGACTAGGTAGGCATCGGGAGTGGCAGACCCAATCATTGGACATAGGACAACTGCATGTCCGGTACTACCGGTTGAAACACGTATGCACCTCGCTCCGCGTATCGTGTGCCTTGGCCTGCTGGGCGACTCGAACAGTGCACTCTCTGCGTTTCAGTCTATAGGTGGTGAGGTAAGCCAACTGCATCGCTGCCATGCCCACGGTCCGAAACAGCATATGTAGCGTGCCCAACCCCCCACCCAGAGTGTATAGAGCTAGCACAATCAACACTATACTTGATGCAAGAGTAAAAACCCATCTATAAAACGGTACGGGATGCAGATGGTAACCAACACAGAAAGCAGAGATCCAAGGACTGACTACACTGTCTGAAAGTCTTTAGCAAAGAGAGTGACACATCCGGGTCCGAGTCCGAGTCCGAGAGTGGTACAACCATCCAATCGCCTAGAGAGATACTCCGATAGGCGAGAATCAGAGAGTTGGCATAGATATGCAACAAGATACCAAGAGAGTCTTACGAAACACGGATTGCTGGCTTGCCTGCCTAGCCATAATAAGAGAGCACTCTACTCTCGCGTAGGCCTATCGGACCAGTTGCGTGTTACATAGACACCGAAAAGCAGACTGAAAGCTTAAGTAATCGATCTGCCGGACCCGTGGTGCAGATCTACTGACTGTTCTGCCTGGTATGTGTCTATGCTATCTGGATGTGATGCATAGTTACTGGAGTGTCTGCTTTCGAACTGAAATGTGTGTCTTGTAAAGACAGAGTAGAGTTCGGTACGAGAGTATCTCCGGAAGTGGAGAGTGTACAACCAGCATGCATTCCGAGAGTGGCACACTATACGCGGAGCGAGGTATACATCCGGGGAAGTGTTGTGTGTTGAGCCGAGCTAGCAATGACACTGTTTGTGCAGCTATTGCTCAAGAGAGAGAGAGTTGGGTACTTGGACACAAGACATTCTCCAAGAATGACACCTAAAGAAAAAGCAGTGAATCGCGGCTCTGCTTCACCCGGTGAGCACTCTATTTCGCGTTCGATCAGGTACTGCTGGCTTCGCGTGATACATGTGTCTGTCTGTTGCTCACTTGACTAGAGTCTAGAGTGTACAACAGCACCCGGGGTAAGACACTTGTGCTGGGCTGGAGATCGGGTGCTTTCACTCTCCACTTCCGGGCCGGGCTCAAACCAGTGGTGTCTGTGTATACTCCACCAGACAAACAGAGTGTATCATTGAGAGATGTTGTTGTGCGCGTACTCGCTCTCCCAACACAGAAAATGGTTTCCGGACCGTGAGTAACTACACTTTTCACAAGTAGGTACCGTTCCGAAGTGATGTGTTGTCCCGGGGGCACCTGCTCCTATACTGGTTTAAAGCAGACTCGTGTTTTGTGTTACCTCTTTCGTATGATGGACCCTTTTGCTTTTGGCTTAGAGAAGAGGCCTAGCTTCCAAGCTTTTCTTCTAGAGATATTACGCGTCTTTCGGGGCTCATCCATGTCTTTTGTAAAAGGTAAGCCCCTCTTAAAAGGCGTCTCTACTTTCCCCCCGGTACGAACTCTCTTGTTTTTCTAGAAGAATTGGCTTCTACACCGAATCGCAGAGACTTCCGCTGGGTTTACCAGGAGCGTACCCTTCTTGCTGCAGCGTGCATTCAGTGCTATGACAGGGACAGAATCTTAAGACATCCATTCTATTTCCCCTATTCCAACAGACCACCGGCGCACTTTTACAACAGAGAGCAAACTGCCACAGAAAGATGCACAACTTCCCTACCTAATCGAAAATGCGTGCATATCATAGAGAGGTAGACGCGAATAAGAACTGCCAACTTTTACCGGAATTGGGGTTATTAAAAAGAATAAGAAGAAAACAATCGGAGGAATTTGTCCTATAGTAACAAAGGGTGCCTCCACTGGTTGACATCCGATCCAACCTAAGAGTACGCGATCCGCCAAAAGCAACCAAAATATGCCTTGGTGAATCGGTCGAAAACTTGAACTACGTACATACATACTTTTTCGAAAGGGTAAAGCCAACAGACATAAAAATAGGGGTGCTATTGCGGCTACACCTCCCGATTTGTCAGGTATACTACGAAGAATTGCGTGGATCGGTAGGAAATACCATTCCGGAACAATATGGGGCGGGGTTGGCATCGGATTAGCAGGTATATAATTGTCGGGATGCCCCAACACATTCGGAGCATACAACAGTAACATTGCAGAAAAGATCGAAAAAGCTACCCAACCAACTAGATCCTTTACATAAAAATAGGGGTAAGAAGCCAATTTATCCATATCTGAATTTAAACCCAAGGGATTATTTGATCCATATTGATGCAATGCGGCAAGATGAAGAAGACTGACGCCTACTAATAGAAATGGTAGTAAATGATGAAGACTAAAAAAACGATTTAAGGTTGCATTGTCAACGGAGAAACCCCCCCAAAGCCAATTAACGATTGTATCTCCAACGATAGGTATTGCGCTCGCTAAGCTTGTAATTACAGTTGCTCCCCAAAAGCTCATCTGACCCCAAGGTGGTACGTATCCTATAAACGCTGTAACAATCATAAAAAGTAATATTACAACTCCGAGACACCGAACAAATTCCCTAGGACTGCTAAAACTCGAATGATATATACCACGAAACAGATGCAGGTGAACCACAATGAGAAACATACTTGCCCCATTCGCATGCATATAACGGAGCAACCAGCCCCCTTCCACATCTCTCATAACGTGTTCTACGCTGTTGAAAGCGAGATCCACATGAGGTGTGTAATGCATCGCTAAAAAAAACGCCTGTCACTATCTGAATAACTAAACAAAGTCCAGCTAACGGACCGAACCCCCACCAATAACTAAGATTGCTCGGGGTGGGATAATCTATCAAATGCTTATTAAGTGTTGAGAAGAAAGGTTGTTTAAGAATCGAAAATCGTTGGTTCCCAAACACGCAAAAGACGCTTCTGTTAGTGTTGCTGAAAGCTCTAAACTCTCTAACTCTCTTGTATCTCCGGGGGGTGGGACTGAACGAGAAGAAAAGAGCATATGCGCTTGGAATTTCATTGTTGTTTGAAATTGTGTCTGCGGCCCCTGTATATACAACACCTCTTAGGGATCCCAGGAGAACCATTTCTTTCTCTAGTAGCAAGAGCATGCATATCTATCTCATTCAGATCCCGTACCGTTTTATAGAATGGCAGAGTGGGCACAGGGTTTACCTGCATTCGTAAATGGGGAGGGAAGGGGAAAGTGAGCTATTCTAGAAATCTCTCCCTCGATTACCAGGATGCTACTATAGTATAGTATAACTGTTCATCTGTTGTCTTTCTCTCTAGTTATATGTTTTACGGAGCCGAGGAACTACTCTATTCTCTTTGCCAAGCTGCGCCACCCAAGGTTTCGTTGGGGTTACCAAAAGTCTCTCTCTTGTTTCTTATTGGTTTTGAAAAGTACAATGTGTATCGGAAAGGCAACACCAGTCTCAAATAGCGGAGCGTATGATGCCATTCTGGGGCTCGTTCTCACTTCGGATTTAAGCAGAGCGCCAGGACCAGTATCTCTTTTGTCTTCTGGTAACGCGGAAGAAAACGCACCTATAGTAGTGTTCATACCCTCTCTTCCACTCTAGAAACGAGACAACTCTGAAAGCGCAGCTAGTATTGTTGGTCTTTTCTATAGTAGAAAGGCTTCCGGAGATAGTAAACTCTTGATTACGTACTTTCCCGCGGCGAGAATCGGGTGTCTTTGGAATACGTGCTTGTTTCTGGCTTCACTGGAACGACAGCTCTGAAATCAACTCTATAGTAGAGAGACTCTTATACAAACTCTATGTAGAGAGACTCTCCCGTAAGAGAAACCCTTTGAGAGCTCCCCGCCAGCACAATTTGGATACTATGCTATAAGCTGGCCCCACGTGTCATACAGTCTATCGGTTACTCTCCTCTAAAAGAGAAAGCACCCTTGCTGTTTAAGTATACTCTATCGATCTATCAAGAGCTAGGTTATGTACGGAGCCTCTGAACACCCTCTCTCCTTTGCTTATAGAGTTTATCATCCAGCTTTAACAACTTTTGAAAACTACTGGTGGGCCGGCCGGCACTAATCAATAAAATAGGACAGTTCCGTTCTCGCAAGAGAAGACACCTTTCTCTTCTGTCTTAGCAGCTCTATAGAAACCCTTAACCCTAACTCTCCAACTCCAAACCATATTCTTACTACACATGAAGAAAAGAAGCACTCTGTCTCTCTTGTACCTTTCGCTGCTCTCTTTAAAGACACTAATAAGGTATATTCTGTCTTTCAGTCTTATTTATAGTCCGGAGTGCGCGTAGTGTGTTTCCCTAAGAGTTCAGTGAACGCGTCTCTCTTTCCGATATCGGTAGTCAAGTGCTCTCTTCTCTTACATAAGGTGGTCCGGGTACCCGCACATTTGGTGTTTCTCTCTGATTCTTAATATGCTTGTTGGAGTGTTTCTCTTGAACGCATAATTGAATCGACTCGCGTGAAGCCGGTACCGAATCGGAGTGTGCTCTCTTGCTTGACAGACTGAAAGACAGAGAGTACTCTCAGCGGAGAGATCTTGTACAGTACACTTTAGAGTACAGAGTCTTGTCTGCTCTCTAGAGTAGTCTACTTCGAGCAGAGTGTAACGCATATGAGACCCCGTGGCTTGCATGGCACCTTTCGGGGGGCACCTAATAAGTCTTGTTCCGAACAGACACAATACAGCACAAAAGCGCATAGCGAATAGCAGTAGTTCTCTCTCGATTCGAGACTGGTAGTTCTGAGCTCCGGTGTATGTTGGTATTGTCCGGTCGGCTTGCTGGGGTACGCTGGGTTGGAAAGACTCGGGTAAGCACCCATTCCAGAGTACGAATACACTCGGAGAGCTCCACCAACGCCTATGAACTGCACATAAAGACTTAAAGACAGACTGAAAGCGTACGGGAATGTCTTATGCGGGTATTCGCAGAAACAAGTAAGACAGCAACCGGGGGCCGGCCAGACTCTCTGCTCTCTCCAAAGAGTCCCGAACAAGTCACAGTAACAGTAAAACCATATCCCGGCCTGTATGATGCTATTGATACCATTAAACGAAGTAACAAATAGACAATCTGCTATGGCTACTGAAAGACTGAAAGCACACCGGAAGTAACACTGGGTATACGACTCATAGTCGATAAGAAGTGCTTGCTCTTCGGAAAGATTGGTTTCTATCCCCCGGGCTTGGACCATGTCTCCCGAACACTCTCAGTACATATGGCGCCAGACTCCCACGTATCGAGGTCGGAATGGTTTCGGGTGTGTGCACGTCTAACCGAGTGCCCGGGCATTGAGAGATGCTTGAATGCTTCCGGTAGGTAGCACTGGCAGTATTGGTGTAACCAATATCAATAAGTGTATCCCGGGTACCGGATGAGTTGGGTTCAGAGACGCACCAAGTGCTTGTTTGGAAGATGGTTGCATTGCCAGCAAGCAATATCGACAGATTGCAAGAGATATGGTTCGAGTTATGCTTATAGCACTCTCACTCTCTTGTCATCAATCCAGTTAAACAAGTAACTCTTCCGGGAATGTCATCTTTGCAGTCGGACCCAGAGAAGAACCCTATCCTTCCTGTCTTTTCCTTTCCCCGTAGGTGTTTTGGAAAGCTCATGTGTGTTGAATGTACATTCAATGAGGTCTTGACTTGAGAACTGTTTGCTAGCCTGCTGGACCGAAAGTGAGCTTTGGAAAAGAGAGTGCTTTCTCTTACAGATGTCTCGTGACTTCCCCTATAAGACAGAGTGATTACGCGTGCCGAACGATACCGCGCTGTTTCACGATTGCTTCTGGTCTAGAGGTATGGAAGATCCAGCGTTTTCCCGTCTTACTTACCTATGTTGGGTTTGAGAGCCGTGTGATGGGCAACCTTCAAGCACGGTTCGGAGAGCGCAGCAACAATAGAGCTGTTAGTCCCTAAATCAAGCAATACAGCAGCTGCTTCTGGTCTCGACTCTATTTATTATTATGGTACATCCGTGTATAAAGATGTAAATCTGAGAGCTTATGTCGGTTCGATACGTCCACCTACAAGAGTAACCTTTGGCTTTCGTATCGGTAGGTGTATCCTTTTACATTGTACAAAAAGCACTTTCATGCATATCTATATTCCCCGTCGACCTGGACTGAAACGACGCGCGAAATCCAGCACTCTCTTGGGATATCCGGAAAGTAGGGATCTCGGGTTGCGGCAGCATTCAACAAGCGACGCTAAAGAAGCACGACACGAAGTGATAGGGGGTTGGAAAAGGCTCGACGAAAAACGGGATACGCAAAAGGACGGGATGTCTATACATACATACAATACAAGAAAGAAGCATATGTCTAAACAACAGATACGCGGCAGCATCCACAAAAAGAAATCCGCTGGGAGCATCGCCTGTATGCTCGAAAAAGACCACAACTTACGCAGCAAAACACAGTTATTCAAATGCTTTTTACCTGCTAACACTGTCGGAAAAACGAGTGTAGTACTACCAAGCCTCCCTTCGGTGCGCCCCTCCTTGAATTATATGGTTATGCAATACTTTTTTTCATACAAATAAGACAATGAATTTCGAGCCTATCTGCGTTCTCAAGCATTTCGTGGCGGAACTCTCCCCTATGGGTTTGTATAAAACGGCAAGCACCCAAGAAAAGAGAATACGTGCTCGCATCGCGTCTTTAGTAGACAGCTCTGTCTTCAACAACAAGTGTTTGGCCGAAGCCAACAAAGAAAGGTTTCGCTACTGTCACATTATGAGCTGGGCGAATGCTCTTTGCTTCGCGGTAACTACACACACCAAAATCCAACTCTTTCCATTCTTCGGTTCTACCTTTTTCTTTTTCAGAGGGGTTGAAAACCGAACCGTGCTTGAGGATGCCCGGGAAGAACTCTGTAGTCTTTTACTGAGAAATTGTTGGAACCTCTGGGGGGGAAGCAAGGGAATGGATATGCTTGAGAAATTAATAGACCTAGGTTGGATAGGAGAATTGAGAAATGGAATACAGATGATGATAGAGATCCTACTTAGAAACAGAAGAATTCCATACGGGTACAACTTTTATTTGAACGAAGTTAAAAGAATGCGCGCTTTGTTTTATCATAGAACATCCACGAATACCCTAATTGAGTCGGTTAAGATACAATCTGTTTTTCAGAGTGCTTCTCCGATTGCTCAAGACATCTCTTTTCAACCGAGAAACCAGAATAGAGCCTTTCGGGGCGGCATTTTTACTAAAATAGTTAAGGACATTCTATTAGTAATGAAAAAAGGGGTTGGGGGGATAAGAATATGTTGTTCAGGAAGATTAAAAGGGGAAGAAATCGCTAGAACTGAAAGCGGAAAGTTTGGAAAAACATCTCTTAATGTCTTTAACCAGAAAATAGATTATGCTCCTGCGGAAGTATCTACTCGTTACGGAATCTTAGGAGTCAAAGTTTGGATTTCATATAGTAAAAAAAGGGGAAGTCGAAGACAGAAGAATAGCAATGCAGGTGCGCAACGCATACCGACCTCGCGCTCTTACAGTAGAATCTCTGGGCCTCCTCTGGTTGTTTATGTACGGATTTGGTTGAAATTAATAGGTGTTTAAAGACTTTTTAAGAATCTCTGGGAAAAGGGAAGGCGATAGAGGTATCACGCCGAGAGTATTCGAGTTGATTTATAGGCGATGCGGTCAAGATCTGCTTCAAGACATTTACAACTAGAGTATAAAACGCTTGGACTTTCAGATATAAGCGTTAGGTATTCTAGAGTATTACTGTACTGTACTGTACTGGGGAACTGTGTAGAGAGTCTTTGTACCCACGATAGGCTCGATCGCTAGTGAAGATTGGGTGGGGGCGGGCCGGAAGTGAAGCTCTATAAATTCCAAAACCAACACATACATATTCGACAATGGAGAAGTGATATCCTTTCCGCGCAGAAGACACACAGCTAAGAGCGTAGCGGGACAATGCTGCAACCCCGGAAAACTCCAGCAGAGAGTACAGCTCTATATGCTCTATTTCCGCTACCGGTATAAGAGCTCTCAAAAAAAGAGTACACTCGACTCTCCCCTATGGGTGTTCTAGCGATTCTCAGTCCCCGCTTTCCGCGCCATAATACTATGAGACAATACTTTCAGGCGTCTCTTAAGACAGACATGAAACACCCGATCTCCAGCACTAGTGCTTTTCTTCCGCGAGCTCTGCATGTTGCGTTTTAAGCGGCCGGCTTACTTGTTGTCTGAAACACCCGACATCGATTCGGGCTCTGGAAGGATACTTGATAGAGACTGAGAACACTCTATAGCACTCTAACAGTCGGGACTCAAAGTGGCATATGCGCCTTTTCGCGGTTTCAAATACTCAATTTCGCTCGAATAGGTTAGACACACTCTTGTTAACTTATGCTAGGGGGAACTCTCTGTTTGGCTGCTAGAGACTCTTGGGATCGGAGACAGACCTACAGAGTTGGGGCTTTTCGGAAAATGGAACAGTACTACCTACCCTACCGAGAAACCAGAGAGATTTGATGCCAAGCAGAAACATACTCTATGAAATCCCGAGAGAAGAGTGCTTTAGGCGATGCGGAGTGAAGCACCGGATATCTATTGCAGGTGTTACCTGTACTGGAGAGAATCGATTACGCGAGAGACTCCAGTGTTCCGAATAGAGTGGATGGCACACATTTGGGAGTGGAACCCAGCCTTCTATACTAGGAGAGGGAAGCACTCTGGACCCGAACCGGATGTCAGACGAGAGGTGGACCCGAACCGAAAAGGGTAGTGTTGCCACTCTTTTCCAAGGGGACACTATAGAAAGCGGAAGGCGAAACAGCACTTTCGAGATGTAAACAAAACAGAGACTAGACTCGGAAACCGCAAGGCAAGTTACGAGGTTGCGTCAACAAAGCATTTCGGGCAACCGGATAACCTACGCTTAACCGCACGGTGGGTTTTCGTAATCGAACGGCATGATGTTTCAATGCCAGCAAACAGTAATGTTCCAAGCAGTCCAAGCACTCTCGTATGAGGGAGAAATGACTCTATCGCTAGCTCCCTCAACTAAAGGGAAGCACCGGAGAGATCTTGTACGAAGCGGAAGCGGAATGTCGGCTTGAGTCACGAATCCCAAAAGAGGTGGTGTCCCAAGGAACTCGGGTTACGATACGGCCGCAAGAGGACGACAACATGTGTGTGTAGTACCACTCTGTTATCTGGTTGTTGTAAAGAGGTACGGAGGCGTGCAAGAAAGGTTTCCGAAGGGCCGGGCGTAGGGTAGAGCTCTACTTTCCCGGTATGTTTGGTGCGCGAGGCTGGGGATGCGAAAATGCCCTGCGCCAATTAAAGAGAGAGTACCAGGCGGAGCATATGCTATTACTGGGACACCTAACCATAGCAGAGAGACAACAGACCTTCCATTGGGTGGTACGTACCTGTCGTTTACTGGTATAGAAGAGCTTTGGGCGCGAGACTCTGTCACTGGAGAGATACGCTACGGTCTTAAAAGAACTCAAATAGCCCCGTGGTAACGCTGATATGGTTTAAGAACCACTAAGAAGTCCAGCATAGCTCCCGGGTAGCGACTGTTTATACACTGGTTGCTGACTGCCTAATGAAAGGTACTCTTTGCTGCCTTCTCGAATCGATTACTTTCTGCGCCGGATCCAGAGAGGGAAACCTACTTACTAGCACTCATAAAGATGGAAAATACGGGAGCGAAGCAACAGGCGTTACAACGGTCAGGTTCCGGGCGGGATTACGTAACGAGCACACTGTCTCTATCTCTATAGCGAGGGTAGTTGAATGCGAAGTCAGAGGATCGGAAGGTGTGTTTCCGCGGAGCTGGGTATCTTGTAGCTATAGAGATGGTAATGGACTCTGCCTTTGGACACGGAAGCTAGAATTCGAACCATGTGTCCGGCGGCCTACGGGCTCATAGACACCACTCTGTTATCTGGAATTGTAAAGAGGTACGGAGGCGTGCAAGAAAGGTTTCCGAAGGGCCGGGCGTAGGGTCCACCTCTCGTCTGACATCCGGCGCATAGTGATGTGGAAGGGCTCTCGCTCAACGGATAAGAGTCTAGCACTTCTAACATACGGTAACCTCGATGTCGGCTCTTCTAAAAACTACTATATTTCTGCTCTGGAACAGAATCGAATCCGAGGGACTTCCAGCAGGGAGCTTCCGAGATCAGACGGATATTCTTGAAATAGAGGATCGGAAAGGATCGGAAAGGATATGGAAAGCTCTACTTTGCAAGGCCCACCGGGTGCCACTCCAAACCAGTATTCGGAAATCCGGAAGTACCATACAGATAGGCTATCTCGATCACTGTGTGAGTTCTATAGAGATAGATATGCGTTCGTGAAAGGTCAATCCATTTTCCGAAGTCTCTCATTGCTCTTCATGACTTGTGTTCCCCGCTGCAGAGAGGCACCCCTTCTTGTATTGTCGTTCCGTTCTTTATAGACCGTGACACCTTTTGCTTGAGTGTGCAAACACCTATATTAAGTTTTGTCGAGAAACAAGATACCCTAAGAGAGACTGTCCTGTCTAGAGCTCTTTCGGTCATAGAGCATTCTGTCCTTTCTGTCTTTAACAATAATACTGGATTCGGATGTAAGCACACTGTTACTGCTGGGCTTCTGCTTGTGCAGTTCTCTAGGGGTACCGAGAGTCTGAGAGAGTGCTCTACTCTTGGAAAGCTGGGTGCGCTGCGCTTTAATGGAGTGCTGTACGTTTCTGGGTGGGGCTCTCGTTCACTTTCTGTGCTTCTTTCGGAGTGGACTCTGAGTTGGGCCTACGGTTTTTCGTTAAAGGGAAAGACAGGAAGTTCCCCCTTTCAGTTTCCACTTAATATATAGAAAGCGCGTAAGCCAATTGTTCCAACGACACCATTTCGCCAGCTTGTATGTAATAAGAGAACACAGCGCCTGACCTAGTTTTGTAGTCGATCCCTTAGAGCAGTGATAAGATTATCACGTAACGTTTTGTAATGAGTATGAGAGTTTTTTAGGAAGAGCGAGCATGAATAGATGTGCTATGAGATGGAGGAGACAACCTTTCTGTGTAAAGTAGTCCGGCATCGGAAACACATGCTTGTTGGAGCTCATACATCAGAGAGTTGGAGAGATACGGAAAGCATTTCCAAGGCATCTTAAGAGCCCCAGCGGAAAAGCAAAGAGAGCCCGGCTCAAAGCGTATCGAAAGGTGCCGAACAACCCTACCTAAAAGAGGTTAAGAGAAAAGACGGGGCGCGACAGCCCCTATACTGTTAAGGGCACTCTACAAAACAAGAGAGAATGGAGAGTTGACTACAAAAGCAATGACCGACTGTACAGCGCTTCATCTGACCCCGTAAGCCATAGCATTGGTGGGGCGCCTATCCGCTTTTCGTAAAGTGATTCACTACCAGAACTCTCTAGTTTCTTGAATTCCGTAGAATGAGCGTACTACTAGCTGCGCGTATTCGGATACCAGACAAGAGAGTCTACTAAAGAGTCGAGAGTAACAGTATAGGGGCTGTCGCGCCCCGTCTTTTCTGCCATGTTTGATAGAGAAGTGCGATGTCTGCGAGATCAAACAAAACTGGAAAGTACATGCCGAACGTAACCACTCTACAGACAGATCCAGGAACTGTAGAGAGATACCGAATCGGAGTGTGCTCTATTGACAGACAGAATATACCTTATTAGTGTCTTTAAAGAGAAAGCGAAAGCAACCAAAACAGACTCGACAACACAGAGTGAACGGAAACAGATATTCTCTTAGTGCATTCCTGTGTACCCGGACAGCACTTCAGGCGAAAAGACTAAAAAAAGAGCTCCTCCACGGAGTTCAGAGATACACAAAAGTTAAGTACGCGCACGCCCCGGTATTATAGAGTTATGGTTTTACCCGATTCGTAGAAAACAGGTCTTTTTCTTCAACAGCCGAAGCATTTGTTACAGCAGCCGGAAAGCTCTCTTCTTGTTCAACTCTGCCTATAGAAAAGAAAATGGAGGGTACTACTACGGCTCTTTCAATAGCTCTTCCGAAGAGGTGGGCATCACTAGAAAGGGTGCTACGACAGATATTCTCTCTTTTCGCTTAAGTTAGGAGACAGATGTTTAACTCTCACACATAGGCTCTTTCTTGAACTCTTTACGGAAATAGAGCATTTGGTTTACAACACGGCACATCTCTGAAATGCAATACGGTTCCTGAGTGGGCACTGGTAGCGTACTCTCTTCCGTTACAAACGAGTGGATTCTCCCTCTGCTTATAGTAAGATGTCTTTCAGACCTTTACCTTTTCGAAAGAGTACTGCTCCACCACGACGGTACCCGCAACCTCCCCTGTGTTGAAAACACTCTCGGGTGAAACGCTCTTGCCTCCAATCCAAGTACTTCGTCGGTCCGGAAAAGGCTTTGCTTTCTTGTACAAGTTTAGAATCTACTTTCTACTACTGTGAATTCTAGAGATTAGGGGTTCGGAAATTTCACAATCTTAAAGAGCGACTTGTCTTAAACCCATTCCAGATGCATAGGCGGCCGGCCAGAAGACTCTATTATGAGAGTGCTCTCCGCTCCGAACACTGTCCTTGCGTTCCTATCCGGTTGTTGACAGACCTAGTATGGAAGTTTTACAGGTGCTGCTCCGGAATTCGTTTCTTGAAAGAATGCTTCTCCGCCCGAAAAGTATACCTCTGTTTATGGAAGAGCTTTTGGTCTCTTAGAGTAGACAGAATGGGGAAGCTCTGCAGTTACACTTGTCTTGCAGCCGAGCCTGTCAATCAACTCTTCTTTTGGAGACAGAGAAAGGTTTCGGAACTAAAGCTTATTACCGTGTTTAATTGTTCCGGAATGGTATTTTAAGGAGTGAAGGGGACTCGTCTATTACTGAAAGCATCTGAGAGGAGAGTTGCGGTTTTCCTCCTACATCATTCTGGACCCGTACGCAGGGAGGGAAAGCTAGAGTTGCTTCATTCACGCGAGGCGGCGTTCCAGCATATCCATTTTATGAATTCATAAAAGCAAAAAGCGGCAACGTATTCTCTGTGTTGATGCCCCCCTGTCTAAATAGAGCACTACAAACAAAGAGAACCTACCTAGAAACGATATTCGGAAATGGGTAGGAGAGAGAAGATATCCTTTCAGACAGAGAGCGGAAATACCCTAAGAAAGCAAACTTACGGGAGAGTCTAACTAAATAGAGTACGTAAACGTCCGGCCGGGGAGAGAGATTGGTTGGGCTGCTCGGAGCTCTAGTAGTGGAGTTGGAAGCAGAGCAACAACACAGATGCGCCGGGAAATAGCAGGTATCTCTTCTTTGCCTTCCGAACCGCGGGAAGCTGCGGGTAAACCATAGGCGCTGTATTACAGGAAAACTCTGCTTGTTGGATAAAGAGCGGCTTGAAAAAGAAGATATTCTCTACTCTTATAGTGTACCGTCCAAAATGAAGTCAGATCAGAATCAATCATACAGTGGCTTTACTTTGTTATGATGTTAAAAGCAAAACGAATGGGGGGGGCGAGGCAAATCTTATGATGGAATCGCCGGGGGGGGCATTCATTTCATTTGGTAGATCCAAGTCCATGGCCAATTTCGGGTTCTATCGGAGCTTTTGCTTCCACCGTTGGAGGTGTTATGTACATGCACCCTTTTCTCGGGGGTTCAACACTTCTCAGTTGGGGCCTATTTTGTATCCTATACACCTTGTTCTTATGGTGGCGCGATGTTCTACGCGAATCGACTATGGAAGGCAATCATACAAAAGTCGTACAAGTAGGACTTCGATATGGTTTTATTCTTTTCATAGTTTCGGAGGTTATGTTCTTTTTTTGCTCTTTTTTGGGCGTCTTCTCATTCTGCTTTTGCACCTACTGTAGAGATCGGAGGTATTTGGCCCCCCTAAAGGTATATTTGTTTTAGATCCTCGGGAAATACCTTTTCTTAATACCCTGATTCCCCCCTGCCTCCGGAGCTGCCGTAACTTGGGCTCATCATTCGATACTCGCGGGTACGGAAAAACGCGCTGTATACGCTTTCGTAGCTACCGTTTCACTGGCTATTGTTTCCACTTTATTTCAAGGAATGGAATATGTTCACGCACCCTTCTCTATTTCCGATAGTATTTATGGTTCTACCTTTTTCTTAGCAACTGGCTTTCATGGTTCACATGTGATTCTAGGAACTCTTTTCTCGAGCATATGTGGTATTCGACAATCTCTTGGTCATCTTTCAAAGGAGCATCACGTTGGCTTTGAAGCTGCTGCATGGTACTGGCATTTTGTAGACGTGGTTCGGTTATTCCCATTTGTATCTATCTATTGGTGGGGAGGTAAATAAATAGGGAGCAGTTTTGATTCAGACGGAACGGAAGAGATACCTGGGGGCGGCGCTGGCTAGACGTGTACGGTTTTGCAGCAACGAAACGCTCGTCCAGTTCTGTTTTTCCGAATAAAGAGAGCTTCTATACACACCCTTTTCGTCGTTTCTCTCTTTTGAAAGGCTGTTACTTTGATCGCTACGTGCTCATTCCACTTCCACCAAACTAAGAAACTTGACATCCCCATTTCAAAACCTTCTTTCCGAACATAGGGTAAAAGAATCTCTGGGTTCGCGGGTCTTTTCTTAGAGTCAGGTTTCCCCCCGCCTTACATTCGTTTCTTAATATACCCTATAAACAAGTGTTTGTCTGGTTTCTGTACTTACTGGGTTTATCTACTTTTGACTTTTGGAATTGTTGGACTTTCGGAGAGTGGAGAGATCGGGACTGCAGAAACCCTTTGTTCGAGTCGAGAAACCTTATATGATGTCTTAAAACTCTCCCCTTTTATTGAAATTGAATTGGAATGCAGCTCCGAACACACTGGAAACGGAACGGAGTGGATGTGCTCTATCAAAAACACGAGTGTCCCCAAGGGCGGAAACAAGAGCTCTGTCTTTTCCTTTCCCCTTCTTCTGTTGTTGGATGTTGGGAGCGCGGGAGAGTTCTTATTGTGTGCTTTGTTGGCTTTGCTGTCGGGTCTAAAAACAATTAGAGTTAGAGTTAGAGTTAGAGTTCTAGGAGGATACAAAACAGAGTCAACCCCAAGCGCATAGAGTTGGATGCGTAAAGAAGAGAGTGTTTCATCCCTTTCATCCGAGTTATGGTTTCTCTTTGATATTGTGAGCAATAACCCCCAGACTTAGTTGGCTTTTCGGCAGCTAGCGATGCTTCAGTGCTTCATAAGAGAATAAGACAGTCGCGTATCTTGTTTAAAGGCCCGGATTTAGATAACTATAATGCCAAACAACAATATTATAGAATTCCCCTATACCTGCTGCTTATTTTGTATATAGGAGTATCTTCCACTGTCCTACCAACTCTTACTGTTTCTGTATTCTGGCACATTAATAAAGGGATCGAAGAGATTCTGGCAGATCATGTTCACCAAGACATTACTAGAAATGGGATCTGGGTCTGTTTGATATTGTGCCTTTTACTCTTAATCAAAGATGTGTTCTTGTCTCTCGTTTCTTATCCTTTCTAAAAGAAGAACCTAATGGGCTGGACCTTTTTCTGAAGATATTATAATTGAGTGATGCGAAAGGCACCTGTTTGGGGTAAGGGTGTTTCACTTGAAGAGAAAGCGAAAAGCATACCGAGACAGACTTTCAGATATGGTCGGTCCAATGCAGTTACTCTTCAAGCCATGACAGTCCCACCCGGAAAATCATAATAGAGCGGATCTCCAAGGCACATTTTGAGAGCACAGCACAGCAAACCACTGGAGATTCTCTTAGCAATTCCGCCGAAAGCAGTGTTGGACGCTCGCGGGGTACGTAGAGCTACAAAACAATGCTGTCTTTCATTGAGACAAATACAGAAGTATAGACCCATCGGGCACACACAATTCGGTGTCTGGAGCTAGATGTCCGGAGCTTGGGATTACGGAACACTGGCTTTAGTCAGGTAGGTAACAATGCTGTCTTTCAATTGAGATCGAAGAGAGAAGTATAGAGCGAAGGCTAGGCGATTCGATCCGGACTGAATAGGACCCAACACCTGTATGTGTGTATTGACTCAAAAAAGAATTGTTTGGGATTACGAAGTGAAATCTCCGGAGTGGATGGTCTACCCTACCCTACGAGTCTTGTATTCGGAGTGGGTGAACGGGTGTGTGTGTGTGTGCTTGCGCGTATACCACCCCACTCTTATTGCCTGGAAGACAGAGTAGGTAGCACCACCCTAGTACGTGACGCGAGATATGGGTGGAAGTGCACTCTATTCGCTGCCCCGAAACCCAAACGTGTAGACTCTCCCTATGAGTAACCGGAAGCGGAAGCGGAAACAAGAGCTCTGTATTTCCACTTACGTGTTTTGGATGCGCAGAGACTGATGCCGTTGCCGTATCGCGTATGATTGTACGGCCGGAGAACCCATAACTCGCCGATCGGGTCTAGTATCGTAAGCAGAACTCGCTTTCACTTCTCTCTTACTTTCGTAATAAACGTGTATGTAGCCCTCCCTCCCCTAGGTGTATGTATCGTTTTTTTAGAGATGGAAGAATACCAACACAACTGGAAAGCTCTCTTTTGAAAGAGGTCGGAACAGCTGGACTCAACTCTCGATTCAAGGAATACCGCGCGGATCCAATAGCACCTTCGACTTCCAACAAAGCACACAATAAGAGAGATGAACGATCTTCCGAGTTTATAGAACCTTATCCATAGGCCGCTGGCGCCCCTCTCCTACAGAGTTTCAAGTGGAAAAGTGCTAGCATCTTATACAAAGAAAGTGTCTAATTCCGGTAAGTCAACCCCAGTATCACACCGGAAAACAATCCATACAAACCAATCGTGGGAGGATTCTCGTTCCTTTATGGGCTCATAAATACTTTTTGAAGAGTCTGTACACTTGACAAGACTGAAAGCAATGCTACGATCTCCGATTTTGCGTCCCCTGGTGGTTCTATCGATTCGAGTAGTGCTCCACTTCAAGCAGTTATACTCTTGTTGTTCAGAGGAGAGACCTTTCCAGCATCTCTTTATTGAGTTCGTCTATTTGGCATCTCTTATAGAGAATTAAGTAAGGATTTCCCTGTACAATTCTGTAAGAGAGTAAATCAATAGCGTAATCAATGCATTCTGCTGCCCGTTATGAGATATGCAATCTTGAAGCAGGGTAGGGTTTATATACCTTTTTTCTTTTTAGACACTTGTTTTACACTAGTATAGAGGTTTCCAAGACGATACAAAGCCATAAGGTCCCGCTGAAGAAGACAAGGCAGCCCCAGAGTGTAACACCTTCCCAGCAGCTTTCGTACACGTAGTGAATTCATACAATTAGGATTTTCTTACCGAATGTATATCTATCTTGAAAGTGTCCCCCCACCCGGGTTCTGTTATGAATACGATTACCTCTCCAAAGTCTGCACCTCGTATAGAGCGTATTGCCTTGAAGTGCTGCTCTCCAAAGATTCTCTTATAGGAGGATGTGTTTTGCTTGTTACACATTTAGTTTCGGGAAATGCAGAATGTGCATGCTATTCAAGGATTCGATATTCTGGCTCTAGACTCACTGGAAGATACCTCTTTCTACGGATTATAGCGATAGTGTTCTATTAAGGATTTGCTGCGCCCCGAAAACCGAATATGCAAATAGAGTATAGAGTATCTGCATTTCATAAAGACAGAATCCGCGAGTGTCAAAGCGTTTCTGTCCATGTACCAGAATCTGTAAGCGCTCCGTTTGCGTTCGATCCGAAGTCAATCCCCGAGCCCAAAGCGTCCCCCATCCAATCAAGAAACCGCTCTCTTAGAGATAGATATGCCCCTGAAAGAGATCGCTCTAACGAAATGTGAGTAACACAACAGAGAGACCCGCCCATGGTGCGGAACAAGAGAGAAGAGTGCTTTACGAACGAGAAAGGAGAGACCTGTCAAAAGCACGCGGATTCTCTATGTTATCTCGTGTATCGAGAAGCATATGCTTTCCTGCGAGTTCAATTCATTGTAGAAAGAGGCATAAACCACCCTATTCCGTATAGTAGTACAGGAGAGAAAACCCCTAAACAAGAGTGTACTGTTGGAAGCAGCAATGTATATGCCGAATAGGTCCTCTGAAGGTAGAGTTTCGGGGCACGCAATACCATAGCACTCTCTGTAAGAAAAGATTCCGGTCGGGCACATTCTCTCCGGGTTTTAATTCGGCAAAGAAGAAAGACTCTCCGTTGGAAAGTGTCGAATTCTAGAGAGATCTGTCCACTTGTGTTAAGAGAGCAAACCACCCGGCAGCACTTCCCCTAAAAAGCATATGGATTTCAACAAGCCCCTAATATAAGGTATAACAAAAGAGTAGAGCAGCAACAACCTCTATCATTCCAAAAGAAGCGGTAACAGGTCCGATAGAGAGCGGAGCACAACACCTGGGGGTTTCGGGAGCCGAGCGTTACATGATTCAAGCCGAACTCAATAAAGAGATGCTGGAAAGGTACTCTTAACTCCGTATCCGACCTAGACACAAGCGCCTATATCCTCTCGATTCAAAAAGCTCTTCTTCCAAAAGCGATCCAACAAGTGCACTCTCTACAGTAGTCTACGCCGAGTTTCTTACTCTTATAGTCTCGATTCAAAAAGGAAAAACACTCCAAGAATGGAATCCTTTTAAAGGTGGTTTTAAGGTCCGTAATAAAGAAGCCGGAGAGTACTTCGCTTTATGTTCGATCCACTTCCGCTACCGAAGGTTATAGGGGCGCCTACTTCAACTCTTTCACGAAGCTCAACACACAACATAGAGTAGAGTGCTTTCTTAAGAGAATCACGCGCCGGGCACTACCTTTAAGTAAGGTCGCGTTTCTTGAAAGAGCAGATTCGCTGGAATTGGATTGAATTCTCTTTTTTCATGGGAGCGGAAAGTACTACTACCTTTACTTGTCGTACCGATCTTATCGATTCTCTTTATACGCGAGTGTACCATCTCTCTTTTCAAAACCCCAGTAATGGAATGCTCTGAGATTATTTCCGTTCCGGCTGCATCTCTTCCCACCCGAACGATTCATATAGAGTCTCCCGGCGGTACCCATTGATGAACTCGGATACAAAACAGTGGGGCCGGCACAGAGGTCTTGTTACTCGCCCCGAAAGTCTCTCTTTAAAACACATTATAGGAGAGATGTCTTTTTCGACGCCCAGTTTCCCATACAAATGAAAGGCTCAATAGAAAGAGAATGGACTGATCTTTATGTTTTCTTCTAAAGGAGAGAGTAATCTTCCGGCACCATCATAGCTGTCAAACCCGGATACTTAACTTATGGATTCTTCCAGCAACACCCGGAAATCGCCTTTTTTCGGAGAGCACAACATTGGATGTGAACAGGTTGGAAGCAGTATGGTTCAAAAACATTGGAGAGTAAAGAGCTGTTGGAAAACGCAAGTGTTCTTATACAGCGAATACAGAGTGAAGTAACTCAACTCACTATCAGTGTTTCCAAGAGATACTCTACTCTGCCAGATGCCTTATCCTGCTTTTCCAATCATATCATACGGTGCGGTGCGTCTTTAGGATGTGTTTCCAATGGTAGTTACACTTTTTAGTCTCTCTTAGGGTGTCATTGAGGCATACGGCTCTTTTTCGATTACGTAATTAGCCGCCATACAACCAATCATCCAATGGGGAACTCTTAGTAGAACGCGGAACCACTGGGTAGCGCACCTCTTATGCGGAATCAAGAAGGGAATTGTCTCTCCTGTAGAGAGTCTTTGTATACGATGCTTACCTTATCACTCGGAACGGAACACAAGAGGTAAAGTTACTACCTTTCCGAAAGCTGCTTGGAGATTACTCTCTTACTACCAAGATGTGCTTTATCGTCGAATCCTAAAGGTGCCTTTGCTGCTGGCTTTTCTTAGATCACTCCAGTTTTCGCTGTGAGCTCTTTTCGTTGTTGTCTCGTAACCCTTTTGAGTTTACTAGAGATGTTTCAGGAATACTCTCCTTTCCGAGGAACTCAAAGTACCGTCCATCCATTCTCTTTCTATTGAGCCTTTTCGCGGACGCTCTACGATAGCATCTTTCAAAAAGGATATAGAGAATCGAATAGAGTCGACCTGGCCCGAAGCGTATTTATCGATGTCAGGCTTTGCTTTCGATATTCCAAGAAGAGAGATAGATATCCCGTTAAAAGGATTGGTTCCCGTTCCACCTGAAAGAGATCGCTCTGTTACCTACCGCTCATAACCCATTTCGGCACTATAAGAGTAAGAAAGGTGTTGGGTCCTATATTCTCTTTTAAAAAAGCAATACGTGTATGCACTGCTTCGCTTCTAATTACAAGGTAAAACACGGTTTAGAGTTGTAAGAGGAGACCTAAAAATGCCGGTAGGTGGAGATGGAGCCGCTTCCAAGAGATCTCTTAGTAGACTCTCCTTGTTTCGTTGTGACCCCGACGTTAGAGCAAGCAACGCAGTACACACAAAACGACTAGGGAAATGACAGAACCATCGCTACGCGAGGGCAAGAGAAAACTGTAAGGCTGCTAAATATAAGAGTGTTCCGAATAGAGTGGAAAGTGGGAGATTGGATGACAAATCGAAAGTGGGTAGTGCCTAAGATGCCAGTCGAGAAGAGATAACCCGGAAAAAAACAATATAGCATATCTATTCCAAAGCAGTGAAAGAAAGAGAATGTGAACTAGTGAAAGAAGAGCCACTACTAGTGTATACGGTAAACTACAGGTGGTAACGATACAACACAACAGAAAGTTTTCTAGCTTCGCACGGACTACTAACAAGATTCGTTTTACTAGGATTCGATTGGTATTATCAAAGAGGAAGAACTCTGGTCCGCTCCGCTCCATTCCGTATTTTAAGAAGAGAGCAGATCCAACCCCTGACTCTCCGAATACGCGCTGTTTGAAGAGCCACTAGAAGTTACTTCCGGATTGAAAACTCTTACGAAGACCGGGACCGTATTCCACTTTCTTGTTTGGAAGATAGATATGCCGAGCCCGTTATTGGCTTCTACCATCTCTGAAAGCACGAACCACCCAAAACGCACTCTGCTTTTAAACAAAATACCACTTCTAGTCTCTAATGTAGTCTGCCGGGCCTCGATATCAGTTCATAAATGCTACATTATCGATCCAAAATGCTGTGTTTGAAGGTTGTTGCGCCATGCTCTTCTAGGTGCTCTCTTTCTGTTTCGGAAGATGGACTACTGCCGGTTCCCGCCATTTCTCTTCCATGGAAAGTGCTCTAGTGCCTAAGATGCCAGTCGGACGAAACCTTTCTTGTCTTGTGTTAGTATGTCTGTACACAATATGGATTTCACATCATTATGGAAGTGCGTTTTAGGTGTTCGGCGTTTCGGTTTTTGATTCTTTTAGGTAGAGTAGATCGGAAACATAGGGAAGTCCAAGGGCAACTCTGTATGGATCTTTGCTTTTGGTACGAACTGCATACAAAGATGTGACATTCCCGGCATTTTCTCAAGTAGAGCGTTTCTGTCTTGCGTGCAGCACACTCCAATCATAGCAGAGTGTCTCGGGTCGGGTAGAGAAAGGTCTTGTTCTTACTTTCTTGTAAAGACTTGGATGAAAAAGCAAAGCAACCGGATGGGATGTACCGTTCACGCCGGGGAAACGCAACGGGACAGAAAGAGCTATGCGAAATCAAGAGACAAGACACAGACACTTTAGTTACTAAGAGTTGAATACAAGTGCTTTCATTTCAATAGCATCCAGAAACCAGAATAGAGAGAGCAGATTTCTTCTGGGCTCCCCAAACCTGTCCTGTTCGGCGGTGCCTAATTCGGCTTTCTGAACCTTCTTCCAAAACCCCAAACTCAGAGTTTAGACACAGTAGAGAGTCTTATCGGTTGCTTACCTCCGCCGCGTACACTGTAGAGCCGAGGATGGTCAAAGCTCTCCGAACCGTGTGCGTTTTGGGTGGTTCGTGCTTTCAGTCGTCCCTGTGTAACGCTTTTACTTTCGGGGGATATACGCCTAGAGCCTAGGACCGATTACCCGGACTCGAAAGACAGAGTGCCCCCGGGTGACACAAAAGTGACTTTTCTTACACTTGAAGAGAGATTGGATTGGAATGGTTGGATTCCGACGGCATTCTACCATACCCATTTCCAACTTGAATTGCGAGGCGTACTCTGTCACTTGCTAGCTGCCTTTCAGTCTGTCAGTCAAGTATGCTAGCATCCCGTACGCTTTCAGTCTGTCTGCTAGCGGCTGCCAATCTGTCATTCAGTCTGTCAAGTACGCTGCCATTCAGTCTTGTCCCGTTCTCCTATGTGAGAGTCTGAACAACCTAGCGAAAGCGCTATTGCTGCCGGACCGTAGCTCGGGTGCTGTGCAACGTCCATTAGGGTTGTTACACAATTCCATGTTGTAGACTCCTTCATCCACTGTTACTAGAGTTACAAAGAGCTCGGCCCACCCGAACGATTCACTTTCAACTCTCAATGAGACTCGAGAGACAGACAGAGATACTCAAGAGACAGAGAGTAATTCGGAGACTTTTG